>JAYKAV010000431.1:7869-18136 GCA_035582835.1 Phoebastria nigripes | reverse complement strand
AACAACTAAAAACATCAGTGTGTTATCAACATTCTTCTCATACTAAATCCAAAACACAGCACTAGGAAGAAAATTAACTCTACCCCAGCCGAAACTAGGACAGGCTGTTTGTGCAGGGGAGTGGGAGGGCATCGAGGGCTGTGGGGGAAAGCAGGGGGTGGGCAGGGTGCGTGGGGGGGAGGTGGGGGTCTGGTCCTGTTGGAGGCTGGTAGGCACCAGGCCAAACTCCATGTCTGAGGTGGTCTCTGGGGGGAAGGGTGCTTTTCAGACCCCGCACACCCTCTTCAAGTCCAGCTCTTCTTTGTACACTGCTTCGAATAGTTATTAAGTAATTAATCATACAAACKACTTAATATTTATACAATGTACAGCTATGACATTTAATAGTAACAGTCAAGTTATGACAGCGATTGGTTTACAACCTTGTCAAAAGCCCAGGCTGCTGTAAATAGCTGCAGCTTGTAAGGAGAAGGAGCTGAAATCAGCTGGAGCTTCAGTGCAGAGCTGGAGCTTCAATTAGCCAGAACTGTAGCAAGCAGGAGCTGGAACGAGATGGAGTGTCYGCTGTCTGGAGCATGCATTAGCCAGAGGCAAAATTACCTGCTGCTGTAATGAGCAGGAGCTGCAATTAGCTGGAGTGTCTATTTGCTGAAGCATCCGTCGGCTGGACTGCACTCCCAGCACGGCTGAAGAGCGGCTAGGTGCAGGCAGGGCTGTCCCCAGCAAGCAGCTCCGAGCAGCAGGGAGGCGAGGCATCCTTCTGCCAGGGGGGAACCCAGCCTCTTCCCTTGGGGATTAAAACCACGCCACGCACCTCTCTGGGTGGAGGGTCTCTCCTGGTCCTGTTCCCGAGGGCAGAAGTGGGGTGGGGGTCCCCCGGCTCTCCTGGGGCAGCCCTGCTGTGAGGGGGCGTGGGCGAGGCAGCAGCACGAGGCATTGTCATCTCCCCACTACCAGGCAAAGGGGAGAGAAACCGGCTGGTCGGAGCTCCCGGGGTGCACAGGCCAGCCCTGCACAGCCTCTCTGGCAGAAGCCTCCCCTGTCTTTTCACTGTTGGCTGGGTGTGACAAACGGGTTCATTTTTTGCCTCCTCTTTTACCAGCGTCGCCTTCTGTGTCACGTGAAGAAAATCCTGCATGGTTGATTCCCCTTGCTGCTCAGGTAATCGCATGTATGGGGCTGGAGGAGCAGGGAGAAACACTTGCGAGTTCAACAACACTACAGATACTCCACATCAAACCCAGAGAAAAGGCAAATTTGCTGCCAGTACAGAAAAGCTGATGAACAATTGCAGTTAACAGAGCATGCCTCGTTCCTGAATTGGTCCCTTGGTAGTTACAAATGTTTTCCTTTCAGGTAAAAGAATGAACTTTCATCTATGATAAATTAAGAGCTGCCGGTTACCTTCTTTAGGGCCAAGTGTTTCTCTTCTGTTTGTTCACGCTAATTTTATGGGCAAGGTGGAAATAGCCTTTTATTTTTACATGCATAACTGAATTTTTAGTAATATGTGGTGTCAGTATAGTTAATTTTTGAGCACCTAGATTCCAGTAGAAATGTAATGAATTAAACATGATGGAAACTGATGTTTAAACTTGATTTTTAGTCATTTTTTTTTTATTAGAGTGTTGATGGCATGTTGTCCTGTGGCTCAATCCRTGTTCTGTTCCGTGGAGCCTTCAATCTAGGACTTCTACGTAAAAAAGCGTGTCCTTCCAAAAACGGACTAGTCATTCACAGGATTGAGGTGTAGACTTGGAGAGTCTCTTAAGTACATGATCAGAATTAAAGCCAAATTTCACTTAATGTTGCTGCTGTTTGTCTTYGCTTTCATTAATTTCCCCACCACTCCATCATGTTTGGGAGCTCTGAATCCTCTTTTTTTTCAGTCTCTAACACATTTTTTTCCCCAAGGAGACACTACATGTAAAAGTTAATTAATTTCCTCACAAATGCATCAGTCAATAAAATTGAGTTATGATTATCAAAACCACAAAAATGACACTAGTCTTACAGATCTGGACTATTTCTGAACGTGTATTCATCACATGCAAATGTCATTGGCATACAGATCATCTGTACTTCATGCTCTGACAGACAATATGCTGAGACAGGGATGAGCTCTGAAAGAAAAAAGATACAAGGTCATGGGGGTTTTGTTTGGGTTTTTTTGGGGGTGTGTTTTTTTTGGGTGGGTGTGGTTTTAAAAAAAGTGCAATGTTGATTGCTGGCAGCCTGCAGAGCTCATTTGCTGCCTGACCCCTCCTTTTCTTCTCTTTCACTCCTCTTTCATGGCTATAATTTTCATTTGGATAATTTTAGAAGAGCAATTAAGTTACTTGCCTGTGTTAATGTGCTGGTAATACCAGGAAGGTAAATGCTTGAACCAGTAGTGAATAACTTGGCTACAAGTAGAATTTCTGAAGGAGGAACAGTAACAGGAAGCAAATAGCAGGTTAACAAAAAATTTGTGTGTCAAACACAAAGTTTTATTGCCAAATGTTGTTTGGCAATATGTTCCAAATGGCTATTTTTGGTAGACATAAATTTCCAGGAAATTCAGGCTTGTGTGTGGCAAAACACGTCCTTCTGTTTATGTGTCCTGCTACCTAAATGTTCAGTGGCAGGGCTGTGGTTCCGTACTCTCAATATTGCCACAGTAGTGCTGCGATATTTAGACCTAACAGATGGGTTTAGGAATGGAATGGAAGGAAAATGCCTGTTTTCTGTAAGGGCTATGAATGCTGACCATTTTCTGTCTGCTACTTTCTGTGCACACGATGAAGCTGTTTTATTTTTCTCCCTTGTTCCTGGTCTAAATATTTCTGAAGCTGTTGCTGCTGTGGGTTTGCAATTTGTGTTACTATGTTTTTGTGGAGTTCTAGTTATGGATCACTTGTACTGTGGCGAAGTGTCAAGGTACAGTTTTCAGTTTAAAGCTTCAGAAACTACAGTCACTGAAGTAACTCACAGTGTAGGTGAAACTGATCTTGCGCATGCAGCTGTGCTTGCAGGGATGCTCAGCGGCTCCTTGTCAAGACAGCAAGGTCTGCGTGGACGTCCGTAGGGTTGTGCTCTGGGTCTGAGAGCGTTATGTATTTTTGCTGCTGGAAGATGGAATTGAGCGTGTGCCTGTTCAATCTAAGGMCAGTCAAAAGCTGGGAGGGACCCTAAGCAGGTTTGGTRGCACAACTGCAGTTTTAGAAGATCTTGACTGTTTGGAGAAACAGCCTGGAAATAATTAATCCTTTTTTGCAACAAGGCAGTTCACAAGGACAGATGGGTTGCTCTACTCTTTAACAAAAGTATTCAACTTGGGATGTATAGGGTGGGGAAATCTTAGCTATACATAGGCTTGAGAAAATGTATGTAGGTATCTGTCTGTCACCTGCGTGTATCTATGAAAATGGTTCTAGTGAAACTAAAGCTGCCAAAGAGTCAAAAAAAGGCACGGTTGTCTAAAAAAATGCAAAAGCTCTAGTGGCCTGTATCAAGAACTGTACCAAAGATGATGCAAAATACTTTTTCCTCCACTCAGTTGTAGTCTTCACAAACCTTCACAAAAAAAGGAAGCTTTAGATTCCTACCCAGGTTTATGCTGAAGGGTTTTTTCCTCTCTCAGCACAATGTCAACTGCCACCATTTCACCGTGGTTGCCCTTTCTTCTGCCATGAAAGTACAAGACAGATGGAAAGGATCCATAGTGGTCTGCAAGTACACAGTACATCTACAATGTGTGTCTGCATTTTTCCTAATATACTTGTAGTATGGACTTTAAAGTTAACATTAAGAATGTGCCAACTCTCCTTCTATAGTTTTTCTATGAAATATTTTAATGCAAATACTAAAAATAAAATAAGGTCTGTTCTGGAGCATGTTATGCCTATGCAAAGCTTACTTCCCTCTGTTTATTTTCTCTTCCTGTTCCTGAAAGCATAATCTTCTGTTTATGTGCGCTTAATATTAAATGGTACTGTGAAAATAATTTTGTACTAAAAGAGGAAAGAAACTGTTTGTAAGAGTTCAGATATTCAGAAGAAACAGACTTTGTTTTCGTGATAAAAGCTTTATGCTTTTTCAGTCAATAAGTTTTTCAAATATCTTACAGTAGTACTCAAACTTTACTGAGATACTAGCATCTGTACTAAAAGCAATCAAGGTCAAAGAAGAGACATGGACAAAACAGGACAAATTAGCGCCACTTCTGCGTGTTTTCCAGGCTTTCCCAAGAAGCATTAGCAGCCTTGTAACTAGTAACTAGTGACAGTGAGTCCTGATGTGGGTTTGGTGAGTTATTGCTTCAATAATGTCCTTTTTCCTTTACCTACAGTGTGTAATTTTTTACTTCAGTTGGAAAGAGATTTTCCAGAATGGAAATCTTTCTCAAAAAAGTTGCATTTTATGAACTTCCCATCAGAGTGGATCTTCAGAGATGATGTACTTGGTAGTAGAAGTCATCAGCAACAAGACTTTTCACTCTGGGGAAAAAAAAAGTCAATTTCCTTCCAAAGACCCAAGCACAGCATGTCTTCCAATAGTTGATGGCATCGCTGGTCTTTGGGTTCTCAGTTGTAGCAGTCGAGACATCATCTTCTGCATGCTTCAGTACAGCCAAAAGCATTAGCAAATCTGCCAGTCCTTTTTGGTAGCCTTATGTATTGCAGCACTGGGGATTTGATTCCTCCCACCCACCCCACCCCCCCAAAAGTAAAACCATAGGGGGATCTCTTGTCTAACTGATTTTTCTATCATAGTTGAAACTTGAAAAAAGTTAAAATTGTATAATTTACAAACTGACTGGCGTTGTTTAAACTGTAACTGCCAAGTAGCTGTAGTATACAGTTTATTAGGTGTATTTAAGCAGTTAGGTATTTGTTCTAAATTGTTTAAAAAGAGAGGCAACTGAATGTTATGGGGTTTTTTCCCCAATACTTTGACGGAGTGCTCTGAAGTACTTTTTTTCTATCTCGCTTTCAATGGCATGTTTCCCTGGCAGTTCAGTAGCATCACTCTCAGTGCAGCTGGCCAGCTGTCCCTCCTAATTATGTAACACACAAAAAAAACCCTAGTCAAATTATAACTGTGTATTTTGGAGATACATAATTTAATGGTATTAATTCACAGCTATGCAAGTTAAATTAATGCAAAAGGAAAATCAAATACTTTTATACTATAAGTATTTTTATTGGATGTGTATAAACATACACACCTTTTTCATATAGAGTGAATTACTGAGATTTGTTCTTTATTCTTCATTTTACTCTTTAAAGTTTTACACTTCACTTTCAGCTTTATTGACCAAGCAAGCAAGATGTGCAGCAGCAGCGCAAGGGCTGTAGCTGTTGTGGTGGATCTGTAAGCGTAGATTCTGATTATAGTACAGCCTTGTCCTGCAGCCTCACAGGTTATCTCCCTGCAGCAGTGCTGTAAGGGAGGGACGAAATGTTTTCCAACACCAGCAAGAGTGTTTACTTTTATGCTAAGAATGTGTTCAAAATCATATCAATTAGTCTTAATACTGATTTTAAGTGTTCAAATTACTCTGGCTTTTAAAGGATGTGTTGTATTTTGAGTTGTTTACCTACAATCCTCCTTTAGCTCAACTACTATCCTATCTCCCTTATTCTGACCGAATTCCTCTACTTCCTTCTGTGCTATTTTTTTTAAATGCTGAAGTATAACTTGGGTTTTTTGTTTTTCAGATGTCTTGTTGTAAGTGTCTTATGATGCTCAGTAGATATCCCCCAGCCCAGGTTTGCCTGCTGGTCGTTAAGCATAMTGAYGGTAAGGGGCCAGCCCTGTGTCTGGAGGCTCCTAGCTCTGTCTCCAGTGGGTGCCCCACAGGCGCGGCAGCGAGGGCTGTCTGGTGGGGGGAGTCCGGGGCCAACAGGGACCGGGGGCGTTTGTGGCCTGGGGAGCCCATCCCAGCAGGGGAACGGAGAGGGAACATCGCAGAGCTTGAGCAAGAGACGTGGCACCATCGTCCTCTGGCACGCTGCCCCTATGCTGTGGGGCAGCCGCCAGCCTGCGGGACAGGGGCTGGGGGGGGCTGCAACCCTTTGGGGGGCTGCCCGCCCTTTATTCTTCTAGCGGAGCTCCCCTTTTTTGTGGGGGGTGTACATATGTAAATGGCATTATTAAAGTAATGAGCCGCTGGTTGGGGCTGTTTTGCTCATTTTGTGCCTTTTTTTTGGGTGAATAAAAAGGGGTGGGTGGGGAGGACTGGGGGGGTGATGATGTCATTTGGGGCACCCCAATGTTACTGGGGCAGGTGATGATGCAGCAGATGAGCAGGTGAGTGGGGGATCGGGGGTCATGGGGATCCCCCTCGCCCAAAAGGGGGGTCACAGCCCAAAAATGCCTGAAAATTCATGGGGGGGGCGGATTAAAAAAATACTAGAAACTTGTAAATACAGGTGTGAGGCGTTGAAATAGAGAAAAATCTCTCTTTTTTTTTATATATATATATATATAAAAAAATATTCATTTATATATATATAAAAGGATTTCAAAATAAAAACATATACCTACTATATTATATAAAGGATATGAGAATTAAAAAAAATTCTAAATAGAGATATATAGGGTTTTAAAATACTAAAATAATTCATATATATAAAAATAAAAAAATAAGGGACTTCAAAATGCGAAAAAATGATATATATGAAGGAATTCAAAATAGAAAAAAGTGAATATATAGTGCTAGCTGCACTTACTGTGTTACATAATAAGTCTAAGTAGATATATGTAATCTAAATAGAGATTATATATAGGTGTAAATAGATAACTAAGTATAAATAGGTATAATTGTAAGTAGATATCAGTCTAATTAGAGAAGTCTAAAAAGATATTAAAGTGTCAAAATATGTAAGTCTAAACAGATGRCTAAATAGATGTTCTATATAATGCGTGTAAATGGCTGAGTGTGGGTGGGTAAATTTCTATGCTATATAAGGGTTTCTTTGCATTTTAAAAACGTATTTATAGAAAGGATTTAAAAACTCGACACCCCCTCTAATCTCTGAAGATGTAAAAGTGCTTTAAAAAGCTGCCCCTTCCCCCTTCTAGGTCTGCAATGTGGGGGGTGGAACCAAACAATTTTTGGGGAAAAGAAAAAAATGTGTGGCTCCTAGGAAAGCCAAATCTGCCTGGATTTGTGCAGCCAGAAAGAAAAAAAAAAAAAAAAAAAAAAAAAAAAAAAAAACAACCACCACTGTTTTCATGCACAAAAGCAAAAATCACCAATTTTTATGTTGTGGAAAAGCACTGAAAAAAACCAATTTATTTTGGAAAAGCAAAAAACCCTGATTTTTATACTGTGGAAAAGAAGAAAGAAAAAACCAAAAACAAACCTCAAAACAAAACAAAAAAAACAATTTGGGGTGAAACGCTGGCAGTTTGAGGGGCATCACGGGGTTATTCGGAGTGCATTATCTGGTGTGGGTCAGTTATTGGGAGTGGATTATCTCTTGCAGGTTATCCCAGGTGTAGGACACCCTGGAGTAGGCCATCCTCACACATGTCCCCCCATGCACCTTTCTACCCACACATACCCCCTGTTCCCCCTCTGTGTGTCTCTCTGCCCTCCCAAATGCTTTCCATGAAGTGTCCCCCTAAGCAAGGTTTTCCCCATACAAGTTTTTCCCCATGACATGCCCCCCACATCCCCTGCCCTCCTATCTGGTGCCCCTGCTCCACCCCCCCCGTATTTGGCACTCCCCCCCATAACCCCTTTGCCTCTGGAGCCCTGGGGTGCTGCCTGCACTCCCCCACCTGCCCACTGCCCCCCACCCACTTCCCTGCACCCTGCTCTCCCTCCTGCTACATTTTGGGTTTGTGCTGTACATAAGCAGTGTTGGTAACACAGGGATGTGTTGGCTACTGCTGAGCAGTGCTTGCACAGCACCAAGAGCTGTTCTGCTCCTCACACTGTCCTGCCAGCGAGTAGGCTGGGAGGGTGCAGCAAGTTGGGAGCGGACACTGGCCCCAACTGACCAAAGGGATATTCCAGACCATATGATGTCATGTTTAGTAATAAAACTGGGGGGGAGGTCAGTGGGGGTGCCGTTGCTCGGGGACTAGCTGGGCATCAGTCAGTTGGTGGTGAGCAATTGTTTTCATTTGTATCACTTGCCTTTCTTGGGTTTTATTTCTTACTTTGTTTTCTTCTTTTCCTTACAAGTGGGTGTTTGTTGTTGAACTGTTTTTATCTTGACCCATGAGTCTTCTCACTTTTACCCTTCTGATTCTCTCTGCTATCCTACTGGGGGGCGGGGGGGGGAAGTGAGCAAGCGGTTGTGTGGTGCTTAGTTGCTGGCTGGGGTTAAACCACGACACAAAGTTAGTGGCAAGCCTTGCCTGGCTAATGCTTTAGTCTCTCCATGTTATTCCTACCATCTTGATAGGCCATTGTTGTTCTTCATTGCTGCTTTATAGTGCCTTTTGGTCCGTAAGCAGCAGTACTCATGCTGTGCAAACATACCTGTCTCCCAACCTCTGGGAAGTAACTCTGCCAAAGACAGAAGAGTGCCAAAGAGTGAAACAGCCATGCGACAATCTACAGCAATTCTGCCTCTCGAGGCACCCAGCAGGGCCCTTTCTCTGGCCTCTTGCTCTTGTACAGTTGTTGCAGAAATTGCTACACCCTGTGACTCCTTCTCAGGTTGTTAGCTTCACCCTGGGTACAGGCTGCAGTGGTCATTGACTCTGCATAGGATACAGGCAGTCTGCAGAGCTTGACACCAAGCCATTCCTTTCCCCTTTGGGCAGCAGCGGTTCTGCTGCTGCTACAGCCAGCCACTTTCTCAAGGGCAAGGAGCTGGGATGACAACAGGCTGCTGCACGCTCCAGTCAGACTAAGATGCTGTTTTCTGGGGACACAGTGCAGGGAGCTGAGATATGTTCTGCACTGCCAATGGCTCTTCACAAGAACCATGCTCTGGTTTTAGCAGAAAAAGGTGTCGATCACAGGCAGCCACCTATCACTGTGCACAGCTGTTTGGCAGGTGTCTTGCTTGTTCAAGTAGAGGTGTATTTCTTGCCTTGCAGTCTTGGTGCCAAAGCAATCGGGGGTTCAAGTTACAAAAGCCTTTTGACATCAAAGCAGGATGACAGSTAGATTTCTACCAGYACTGTATTTCAGCTGTGTTGCCAGCAGCAAATGGCTTGCAGGCCAGGAGATATCTAGAGGGGTCTGAAACYGAGTGTTGAAGTGATTGTTTTAAGGAGGCAAATTAGGCAGCTAAAGGAACTGAGCTGCTCACTTGACACATTGGCAGAACAGCCCACCCAGCCTACTAAGTATCGYGTSTTGCAGGCAGCAAAGTGCAACTGCAGCAGTCGCTGGCGGGAGCGGCAAGGAGTGCGGAGCTGCGCTCCTGTACAGAGCAAAGACCGAACCTCCCGGGCTCTGCGGTCATCTGCTGAGGACATCTAATATACCAACATGCCTCTCTGCTTTCCCTGCTTCATGTCTAATGACTTTGCATGCTGGAGGGCAGGGTGGTAAGTAGCGTGGTGCAGTGTTCTCTTACCTAAGTGACAAGCCCTGCACAGGAAGCCTTGTGTGTATGCAGGATGAGGAGAGCAGAGTACTGACAGCACAGAGGTGAGGAAAGGTGCAAACAACACAACAAAGCCCAAGGATCACCAGTGTATCACGCGGTTGCAGATCTGGTCTCTTAGGACGTGTTGTTTCCTGATAAAAATAGCTCCTGCTCTCACACAAAGCCGCTTTCAGTCTCTTCTCTCCTGCCTTCAGGATGTCGTCTGTTGCCTTTGCCGCGGTCGCTGCTGCCACCCTGTGACCAAAACACGATATTGCAGCTCAGGACCCGCGCATGCGCCGCGGCTCGCATTGCCGCTCTCGCTGCTGCCACCAGGCGACCAAARTTCGGTACTGCAGCTCGGGAGCAGCGCATGCGCGGTGGCTCTCTTTGACGCGCTCGCTGCTGCCACCCTGTGACCAAAACTCAGTACTGCAGCTCGGGAGCCGCGCATGCGCCGTGGCGCGCTTTGCTTCGCTCGCTGCTGCCACCCTGTGACCAGAATGCGGTACTGCAGTTCGGGTGCCTCGCATGCGCGGTTGCACGTTTTGCCGTGCTCGCTGCTGCCACCTTGTGACCGAAATTCGGTACTGCAGCTCGGGAGCCGTGCATGCGCCGTGGCTCGCATTGCCACCGTGATAGCAGAATGCGSTACTGCAGTTCGGGTGCCTCGCATGCGCAGTTGCACATTTTGCCGCGCTCGCTGCTGCCACCCTGTGACC
>JAYKAV010000430.1:51763-100053 GCA_035582835.1 Phoebastria nigripes | reverse complement strand
CCAAATCCTTCTGAAGGCCGGTTTTGCCATAAAACAAAGTAAGGTCAAGGGACCTGCACAGGAGATCCAGTTTTTAGGAATAAAATGGCAAGATGGGCGTTGTCACATCCCMATGGATGTGATCAACAAAATAACAGCCATGTTTCCACCAACTAGCAAAAAGGAAAGGCCCACTTTTCAAGGCCCAGGATAAGTCCGATGTGTACCTCAAGGGGATTTGATTTTGGGTGAAAATAGCCAATGMACTGAAYKGTATGATGTTAATTGCTATATAATRCTGTATGTCATATCAAAGGTGTTGCAGTAAGAATCACCCAGRTTAATGAAGAAGGAACTYTGATGAAACCGAGCAAAGTGCAATGATGATAGAACCAGACGAGCGCAGCGATAATGGAACCAGAATTGGCTTCAGGATACAACAATCCAACACCACACACCATCTCTTCTGCCCTGAAAGACTGCTATGACAGATGGAGCCCAAAAGTCATGGACTAAATGAACTCAATGGACATTTTAGAGGGATGGCCTGTAGACTAAGGGAATGATATCTGTGTGTATATCGAAGGGCAGGAAAAATGGTGATGATTAATTGGAATGTAYTGGRAAATGTGAGACCTGGGCATGACRTAGATGGTATAGAATAAGGRGTGGATAYTGTCCTGGTTCCAGCTGGGACAGAGTTAACTTTCTTCCCAGTAGCTGGGGAGGGTGTGCTGTGTTTTGGGTTTGGTATAATAGGAGCGTTGATGGCCCATTGATGTTTTGGGTGCTGCTGGGTGGTGCTTGCACCGGGGACTTTTCGGCCTCCCATGCCCTGCCAGGTGCATGGGAAGCTGGCGGGGGGAGCATAGCCAGGGTGGTTGACCCAGCTGGCCAATGGGGTATTCCATACCATGTGATGTCATGCTTAGTATAAAAACTAAGTGCAGGGCGGGCTCTGGTGTCACGGGACAGGCTCTCATGTATCGGGCTACGCATTGGTTCGGTGGGTGGTGAGCAGTTGCATTGTGCATTGCCTGCTTTGTATATTCTGTTGTTGTTGTTGTTGTTATCACTGTTATTATTGCTGTTCTACTTCGTTTTATTTCAATTACTAAACTGTTTTTATCTCAACCGGTGAGTTTTCCTACTCATGCCCTCCCGATTCTCTCCCCCATCCTACCGGAGGTGGGGGGGGTGAGCAAGTGGCTGTGTGGTGTTTAGTCGCTGGCTGGGGTTAAACCACCACATATCCAGGGCTTGGACTTTTCTCGCTGTAGTATTTATCAGTTAGCTATTCACTACATTGCAAATCAGTTCGTGCTGCAAGATACTTTTGGGTGCTGCCAGATCTCTGCTCTGCCGGTCTCTGGGTCAGGGGCAATCTGCACAGAGCCTGCACAGACTGGTGTTGGCCCTGCTCGCTGCCCTCAGCCCTTGCCCAGGAGGGGCTCAGGTGGGGATGGAGTAGCAGGGAGTCTTGAAAGTCAAGATTAAATGTGTTGTGTGACAGATGCATCCTGAAATCACATGGATGGATGCCCTTAGGACAGTGCTGCAGCAGGAGATGGCAGGAGCAGGAGGGATGGTGCTCTGAGGGCAGGCCGCAGAGCCCTCCAAAGTCCCAGGTGTGGTACGCAGTACTGCTGGGGGTGAGGTGGTTTACTTGTGTTTTGAGGCAAGATGACACTTTGCCAATGCTCCCTGTAACAACAGAGCGGATATGGAGAATGCTGTGTAAAACAGCAGTCCTGTCCCACCCAGGCAAGTGGCAGGAATGCACAATTTAGGGGGCTGCAGTCCCCTCCCAGCTCAGCAGAGGTGGTCTGACCTGGAGCTTGTCTGAACACTCTCTGCAAGAAGAAAACTAGAACCTGTGGGGAAATGTCAAACAGCAGTTGTTAGAGAACATGATGCTGGAAAAAATTTCAACCCTCACCCCACAAACTCATTCCAAAACATATTAAAGGTTAGCCAGACAACCTTAATACCTCCAGCAATGTGACCTTGAGAACCACCTAGAGAGCAAGAAACTTGCAGGCAATCTCAGCTGCTGGCCACAGAGTAATGTGCTTTATTCCTCACCTTGATTTCACTTGGCTGTGGTTGCTGTCACCTGAGACTCAACTGGCATCAGGTTTGGCTCAGACTTATTGCCCCTTGGGGGTGTTCTGGTGAGGCATCTATGCAGTACTGAAATATTTATTTCATAAGCATCCACCAGGGAAACTAAATTTCAAAACAAGCCAGTCCTGCGGGGGTTACTCCTGAAAGGACATCTGAAGCAAATGTTGAGCTCCCTGAAAAGCATTTTTTTTTTTATTGCACTGGGACCTAGGTTGCAAAGCTGCCCGTTGCAGGAGTGGCTGCCTTCCTCTGGAAGGCAACAGCTAGTCCCTAGGCCAGAGGGCTGCAATCTAATTTAAATATATGAAAATGGAATTGGGCAACTGAATCATCCCCATGACATTCCTCAAACTAGCAAAGACCTGACTTCTTTCTAGGGACTGGAGCAAAACAACAGTGGGATTTCTACGCCTGAAACATTAGTGGTAGGACATTTCCTTGGCGGGGAAGGAAAACAGTAGAAAAATGCTAAAATAGCAAGGCAATCACAACTTTCAAACCCTCCTTTGTCACTTGCGTTTCATTTGCCTCAAGCTTCTCAGAGGTCTGCCCTGCTCCCCTGGGGCACATCAGGCTCATCAAGCTGTCACTGGGCAAGGCTGGGGACAGGGAGGTAGGAGCCAAGAGTCTGGTGTGTGGACCCACACAACCTGCTGCTTGTGGCCTGTCTTTGTGGCTTTGTTAATAAGAAGCTCTTAGGAGTCCCTGGGACCAACCCCAGATTATAGTCCCCACAGGAGAGGGACAGTGTGGTGCCTCCACCTGGTTTGGTCTTATGTTAAAGCATCAAGTTAAAACAGGAGTCATACTGCAGGGGATGCTTTGGACTGACTGATGAAAGTGCTGTGGATGGCCAGGAGGGCCAGGGGTCTGTCTCCTCATGCTCCTGCCCACCTCTGAGGCTGTAGCAGCCCGTTAGCCATGGCTTGCCTACTGCTGAGAGGTGATGAAAAGGGTTGGGAGCTGCAATAGGAAAGCAAAGCTGTTACTGAAATAGGCCCAAAATGCTCAAGTGGTGATTTTTTCATGCCTGCATGTTTCAGGGGCACTTGTAAGAGCACTATTTTAGAAAAAGAAAAAAAAAAAAAAGGCAAGTGAGATTTCTAATCTATTATTCATTCAGGAAAAATCATTTCAGAGTAAAATAAAATATTTTCCTTCTCCACCTCGTTCTTAATATACTCTCTTCTCTCCTCTTTCCCCCGCCTTCCCTTCACCCTACAGGGCTCCAGGGAACAGTACATATGAAATTATTTTGTAAAATCCAATAAAAATTTTAATCAGGTCAACATCATTACAGGAGAGGAAAGTGACGGAGCTTTCCTGATGCATAAAAAAAAAACGTAAAGAAAAAAAGCAATGTAAACATGCAGTTGTAGAAAGACGTACACAGAGCTGCATGCCCGGACACCATGCAGTGCCTCCTCCTCATCCCGTCTCTATGGAGCACAGTCTCACTCTCAGGCACACACATGCCAAATCTGTGGCTGTTCCCTGACACAGCCAGAAGCATGCACGTGTGCCTCATCCCCTTGCACATATACCAAATATACTCCAAACTAGGGAGATGCAGGCAAAAGTCTTTGGCTAGCACCCTTTAGGAGAACACCCACCTCTGCCTGTAGATCTTTACAGAGCCTTAAGTCCATGTGTCCAGATTTTGTCTTTAAACAGTGGTTACTAAAGCAGAGAGACCAGCTAGTTATGTGGCAACTCCCCTTTTTAATCCTTGTCTCTCCGATTAGCACGGAGGGGAAGAAAAAGCCCTGGCAACACACGGTCATGCTCTGAGGATTTGCATAGTATATCAAGGCTTGCTAAGATCTCATTCCTATCCTGACATTTACAGAAGCTGCAGCTGGTGAGGCTCCTCTCTATCTTCCCTCTTTCAGATTAAATGTGAACTTCTAAATCTGCCAGGAGGAGCGAAGGGAGGGCTGGGGAATGTAACTGTCTCACGCTGACCTCGGTTCATTACCGCCATCAGAAACATGGAGCTAGGCCAAACGATAGGAGTGATGGATGTCCATGCAGGTCAAAACCCCTATGGGAGAGGAGCAGACATACCAAGCCCTAGAAGTAATATACTGTTGACTCCAAGGGATTTGCAAAAGCCTCTAGGAATGAGGCAATGCTTGGAATAATGTATTGTCACCATCAGGTTCCTTGTGAAGAGTGCAGGAGGGGCTGGCTACCTATCGCACCCTTCCCTACCAAGATCAAGGTGGTGATTGTGGCTGACAATGCCAGCTCTGGAAATGAGCATCATACTCTGAGGAGCCCACCCATGCAGGGGGAAACGTAACTCCTGAGAGCAACACAGCTACTGGTGGAGATGCCCATCTCTGCACTGTTAGGACTTCTCCTGTGGAGTTTGCTGCCTCCCTTGGGGAAGCAGGGACCAATGGAGCAACCGCGGGTCCTTGTGCTTTTCTGACTCTGCTGGGACATAGAATTATCCTGGCGGACTGGGGATGTTTTTGTTGCAGTCCAGCAAAACTGGGGTGGGGGCTTTACCTCTTGGGAATGAGGGTGCCTTGTGTTTTCAAGCTGGAGACAGTTGAGGTTGAGTGGTGGTTGAGCTTACTGAGAGGGTGGCATCAGAAGGAGTAGAGCAGGGATTGCCAGAGCTGAGAGCTGCCCTACTGATGGCTGAATCCTACCCTAGGGCAGGAGGTGTCTGTGGGGACTGTATACCCAGCCAGGGTCAATCACTGAGGTTTTTCTAGTGACAGCACTGACTTACATCGGGGTCGGAGTGTGTTGTAATTCATCACCTCAACTGTCCCCTTGGTGGTGGTGCCCCTCTGCATGGTGGTGTCCCGCGTGGCTTGTGGGAGCGTGTGGCTGGGCCCATAAGTTGGAGCCTCTGCTCTCTGCTGGCAGATGGGCTAAAATAGGAGTTGAAACATTCAGCGCTTCTGGAAAGAAAAATAAACTCCCAGGCAAGTGCCAACTGCAGCAACCATTTTGGCAGAGTACCATCGTGCGGGGGAGGTGGGGGTAACAGCCTCACGGTCAATGGGAACATCCGTAAGTGGAAACAGCCCCAGCCCAGGCTATCTGCACTGGCACCGCCTTGCAGCCTGCCCAGCAGTGTCCAGGCTTGCGCCTTTGCCTCTCCCAGCCGCAGGCAGACCTGAGCTGTGCGGTTGGAGGCAGACAGAAGACACCCTGCCCATGGCACACAGGCTGGCACCTCTCTGCCTCCCCGTGATATTTCTTTGCCACCCTCTGAGTATATGCGCACACACATCCTACAGCTCTGACGTTATTCTCCTTTGGTTTATATGAAGGACTCAAAAATGTCCATTTTAGGGTTTTTATATTTTGGGAGCCAGACTGAAAAATCTTTTCATGGTCAGTGACAAGCAGCTTATGGGAAACAGATGAACAATACTCCCAGGAATTCCTCTTATTGCTGCCTGTGTTTAAAATCTAAAGTTAGAAAGGGAAGGGGGGTGGTGGGGGGGAAGTTTTGTAGGCTGAATTCCAGTTGAGTGCTATGAGACAGTCTCTGAAGCGCTCCCTGTATGGATACAGAGCTCAGATGGTAGAAGTGGGCATGGAAAGCTTGGCCGGGTACAGATCTGATTTGGAGCAAGGCCCTGCTCCCCTGCCAGGAAGTTGCTGATCCTCTCGAAGGGTTCAGTCTTTCCTGGAGCCCAGAAAAAAATGGCAAGTGCACCTGGAGGCCGACCTGCCGTGGGAGTCTCTGCATGCTGCAACCCAGCCAGGCCTGGTGGCTCTTTGCAGAGGAGACCATGTTCTTCTGGTCTCTCCCACCGTGGAGAAGTGATTTGCTTCCAGGGAGCCTGATGGTGGTGGAGGACTTGGTGACCACCCTCAGCTACCACTGGTGTCTGCAGCAGGGTTGGTCTGCCTGGCTGTCACCTTTCCCAGCATCATAGATGTGGCTATGTAAGTCCTACAGGATTGATGCCTGGACCTGCCCGGTCCCGGCTGCTGGATCTTTTCTTTAAGCCTTGTGCTGCTGCCTGCAGGGCTGTGCCTGGTTGTGTCTGTAGGCAGAAGCCATGCCTGAAGCTGGGAAGAGAGAGCTGCAGCTTCTTGTAATAGATGGCAAGAGGGACTGATGGCCCAAGTGGTAAATAAATCTTGTGAGCTGGGTGATATAATAAAGCACTTGAACTTTGCCCTGGTGGTTTATTTTGTAATCAGTGCCCAGCAATTGATTTATGGGATAATCAATCTCTCCCTCTCTCCCTTCCTCTGGCCTTGGCGTTGCCTGCACCATGGTCCTTGCTTCTGAGTGATGACTCCAGGTTACAAACAGCGCCCAGGGACGAGGCTGCCTACCCCTGCCCCCTTCTCTCCCCCATACCCACCTCGGGAGCGGACGTGCTAGTTACAGCCTCATCTGCCCAATAAATGTTTATTAGGTAGTTCTCACCCTCTTGCAGGGGCAACCCTCTCCGCCTTGCCAATCTGCAGTGCTCCTGGCCTGACAATTGGCTTCCCAGCACCTCAGTTTATAACTCCTGCAACAAATTGTCCTGAATGAAAGGCTTTCATGCCTTGTGATGGATTTCCCTCACATAAATTGAGGCTGTGAGCATCCTTGCTCTTCCCAGGGATGCTCTGCACTGGGAAGCTGCAGCTGGAGCAGTGAAGCTTGTGCAGGGGCAGAATTTGTGCCCAGGAGATGCACATCTCTGCTGTGTGTTCATAGTGGGGCTTTGAGTCCTCAGGGCTTCAGACAAAGGGCAAAGCAAAGAGCCTGCTCAGTAACGTGCGAGTAACTTCCTCCCTGCCTATAATGCACAATTTTTCATCTTTGTGGCTGTTACTTGCCTTTCTCTTGCACTGGCTTGTGTCTTCTCTACTCAGCACTATGCTGCCTGACAGTTGCATGCAGCTGCGATGTGGATGGAGGGGCAGGTGAAGGGGAAGGACCATGGCGTGCCTTGGGATGGGGCTAGTGAGGATGGGGGCTACGTCCTCCTTTGCTGCCCAGTAAATCTGTTCTTGCTGGGCCCTGGTTCCCCTTTGCTCCCTGCCCGAGAAGCTGACGGGATCGTTGCTGCTCTGATAGCTGCTGTGCGGCCAAGGCTGCCCGAGCAATCGATAGAGACCTTGGAGGGATCTCATAAATATGGTACTGTAAGGAATGAAAAGAGAACGAGTGAGGGAGCTCAGCATGTAGTGGGTCTCTGACAGGAAGCAAGTTCACCCAGTCAGAGATAGCTTGAGGAAGGCATTTAAGTGCCAATTCCAGCCGGGTGGCGTTTGTGATAAGCCAGCGAGATACAAGCAAAGGAGGAAGGGTCTGAATCTCACCAGGCTTTACTGGGGGAGAGGCAGCAGGGCCAAGGCCCTAAGTTCCTGAAAAGCTCTGGAAAATACTTCCCAATTTTAATAGCATTAAATTCGGGCCCAGATTTCTTTCAGAGGCCCATCCTAGCAATGCAAGTTTACCAAGACCTGCGTGTCTCCCACCCATCCTGAGGATATGATATCATGTACCATGCTATGGGCAACCATGGTGAAATGGTGGCACCAGGAGAGCTGCCTGCACTGATGGAGACCCGTGGGATGGACTGAGGGGAGCTATGGTGGATATAAAGTGCTCTGAGCAAGAAACAGAGCCCCAGCCCCATGGCATGTAGGGCACAGCTCTCTGTGTGAGGGACGCCGTAATCCTGAGGTGATGCTGTGTGGGATGTGGGGCTGGCCTAGCGGCGATCATTCCTAGTGATAGCACCTTTTCTTGGAGGTTTTTTTTTAAACATCTCCTTCTTCCTTATGGGAAGTCTTTTCTTATATCTATTCTAAACTTGCCCTTCTCTTATTTAAGACCATTCCTTCTTGTAATACATCATCCTTGGTCAGCCTTAAAGGTTGGCAAACCCTGAGGGAAGAAAGGAAAGAGTTATAACGTCTGAGGGACTAAAGGTTTGATTTGGATGCAACCACATTTATTCAGCAGCAAATTACATCTTCAATCAAACCAATGCAAATCAGGCTCCTGCTTCAGTCTATTTGTTTGGACTTAGTGAGTGCAAGGGGATTCATTATTTCTTGTTCTTCCTTCCATCCTGCAAGTTTATATGCGCATGTACGGACTTGCGCACACTCGTCTGTAAAAACCCTCTTCCCTCCAAGGTGTCCTGCTGTTGGGAATAGGTACATGATGATCTCTGGGTACAGGTAGAACTTGTATCCCTTGGGAAAGCAGTAGGAAAACAGCAGTTTCTGCCTAGGATGGTACCGTGTGAAGGAAGGGAAGGGTACCTCAGAGCTGCAATTAGAGCTCTCTGAATAATTCAGTTTTTCAATGTGGTGTCTGAAGTAGAACAGTTAAAAAATGTCTCTGGGAGACTGACAGTGATCCCTTTCCCCTCACACATGCCCCGAGGAAGAAACAAACCATGAAAATCCATTTCATTTGTTTAGGGTCATTTCATTTTGCTTCTTGTTTGTGCATGCCGGCTTGCTTCCTAAGTGAAAAGTGCTCTGTTTCAGAAATGTCCAGGGGAAAAAAAAAAAATCAGGTCTGAAATTTTCATTTTCACTTCTTTTTCTGAAGTTCGTCTCTGAATTTGACCTGTATGTCTCTGGGTTGATACGAAACCTGCATTTTAGGGGGGAGAGGGGAAAAGTAAATCCATTGCTTTTATGAACAATTTCCCTTGCCTTCATCCCAGTCTGCCCTGGACGTCTGTGTGTCTGTCCCCACCTGAGCCTGCTACAAAGTCCCTGTAAGTCCTTCCCCTGCACCTCATGCCCTACAAGAGGATCGGGGACTTGTCCAAGCTCCGAGTCATGCCATGGGGAGAGCCACCCATCCCATGCTGCAGCCATGCTGACTTGGAGCACGCTGGCTTCCAGCACGTGGGTAGCGACACAGCCTAAACATGAAAGCAGCAATCTGATTTCCCCTGGGCAGAGGGAGGCTTCTTCCCTTGTAATTGTCCTTTGTTTCTGGAATAGCCATGACAGTGTTTGTGGAGAATAACCCACTTGTGGGTTTTTGTGTTTGATCTGCTCCGACGCAATGCGGCGAGGCAGCGGGGAGGTGAGTGGGTGCATGCCGTGTCCTGCAGTGCTCCCAAGCTGCCTGCGTGCTTGTGCCCCTTGCACACCAGCGCTCTGATCCTGCACAGGCTCACACGTGGGCTTAATTCCTTGCACTGTCAAATTCAATAAAACTTGACCAGTAAAGCTCAGGAGATGTTTGCAAGGTCTGGACTTATGGTGGTAAGCCCTTCGAGGCTGGAAGTGTCTTTATGTTGTATGTGTGTTGCACGGGGTTTTTGTTCCTGCTTGCAGCGTCCTGTTACCCCTGCCTACCAAGTCCAATCTGGATTCACTGCACAGAGCGTTTTGAGCTGAAAACAGCTCAAAGCACCTCCTGAAAACAGTAGGAAAAATTTCCATGCTGAGGATAATGAGCGGTGAGTGCAGAGGAGGGACACAGCGGGAATTCCTCTCTCCTAGAAAGTTGCTCTGAGCCTGAATTTCAGTGCCACAAAAACCTTGGAGGATTTAGTACATGGGTCTGGGTTTGTTGTGTTTTTTCACTCCTGAATTGGGTCAAAAAGCTTTGCCTTTTTTTATGGATCCAAAATTGTGCACAATGATATTATTTCAGAAACACTGCAACTGCCTTGTGCCCGGTGCTTCCCCAGCTGCCGGAGTGTGGCTGGGAAGGGGACCAGCAGGCTTCCCCTGGGACATGCTTACGTTTTCAGGACCAGTTCCTTGGGACTGGTGTTGTCTGGCAACGACGCGTCTCTCAAAAATGTGTTCCAGCAGTGCCAGGGAGGATAGCAGGGAGGCTCATAACCAGTACAACACACGTGAGGCTGAGATGTTTGCCCTCTTCTTGAGCTGAAACCTGCTGGTACAGGCAGAGTGGTGGGTTGGCCAAGCCTGACTTTCATGGGCGAGCCAGGCAGGGTGAGCAGCCTCTAGCTGCTGGACCCTGGCTCCTCCATCATCCCCAGGTTATCTCCTGGCAGAAGCAGAGCTTGAGAGTTTGCAGACCTTTCCCCTGACTGCCAGCAAAGCCTGCTGTGAACACCAGGTCCTGCACACAACCAGCTCTGGGCTGGCACGTGGCAGCAGAGAAAAGATCTCGCAAACATCAAATGACTGCCCCTGCTTTGAGAGTGGCATGTGGCCCCCAGTGTCAGCTAGTTACCCAGGTCGCTGGACCCATCGCTCTTTTCCGGGGACCTTGCTCACTTTAGGCAAGGGGAGCTCATCTCTGAGCTCCTTGTCTCTGTCCCAAGCAGCCCAGAAGTTGTTTCATTTATCTTTTGTAGATTCTCTGCCCTGTAAATATTTGCTTGTAAAGCAGTTATAGGCAGTGTTATTTATGTGGAGGAAATGGATATTTAAGGTTGCTCCACTTTGTTGACCCACATTATTTTCTGAAGGCCAGACCCCTGGCAGCTGCTGCCATTACCAGGTTTTCTGAACTGGCTGGTTTAGGGCTTTGCCTCCTGATGCCTTTCACCCGGTTGGCCTGTGGGAGGCTTGGATGAGCTTGCAGGGGAGTGCAGTGACTTTTTCCTTGCACTGTAATTCCCTACCTCTTTCCCCTTTGATATTCCCTTCCCAGACAGGTCTGCTTTTCTTCCCTTCTACCTTAGGCCCCATCAGCTCTCCCCCACCCATTTTTCCTCCCCCCAATTCCCATAGCTTTTTGAACATGCTGTCAATGACTGCTGGCCAGCACTGCTCCTCTGGTTCTGGCACAGGGCTGGCCCCGTGCCTTGCTTTCCCTGATGCTGATAAGCTCTCCCTGGCAACAGCTCCGCACCTGCAGAACATTTCCCTCCTCCTGATCCCTCGTCCCACAGACCTCTTGAAGACCTGTCCTCCCTTGGCAACCCAAATCGTCTTTCCTGGTTTTCTGTCTACCTCTTTGTTTGTCTTGTCTGTCTGAAGATCTTCTTCATCATGCCAGCAGACGATTGGGTTCAGGAACAGCTCCCCAGAGCCCGTCCTCAGTTGCCATCGCCTCCTGCACTGCCTGGACCGAATCTGAGCATCTGTGTGCAAGGTCCGCGTGGGTAACTGAAGGTTACCCCAATCCAAGGGCCAGTTCGGTGTTGCCTGCAGATGAGATGGCTGTGCTCAGCCTGCCTCGTTCCCTCGCGTCGGGTTGCTAAGGTACAGCTAAAACTCTCATCCGGAGTGTCATCATCTCACAGCTCAATTCCTGCAACATCCTTTTCTCTGGCCTTGACAAATGCAATCTTCTCCCACTCCTGCCTGTTCAGAGCTCTGCTGCAAGGATCATTTTCCTTGCCTGTCATTTTACCCGTGTCACCCATGCTTTACTTGCTTTTGCTGGTTCCTGCTGGCAAACAGCAGTTACCTGTCTCTGCTCTCTGGGTCTTTCACAGCTTTCTTCCCTGTTAACCCTCTCCACATGTGATTTCTCACTGTCAGTCAGCCTCTGGTGACAGCCTCTGCCAGCACTCGCTGTGTCTCCCAGCACACAGCTCTCTGCTTTCTGCCCCAGTGCCTCTTGCTTGAAGAGGAGCTCCTAGATGCACCCTGCAAGAAAAGTCTCCCTGCCCTTCACCCCTCCTTTGCCAGCCTCTGTCCCAAATTGGTGACGATGACTTGGGTGCAAGTGTGGGAACCACCTGTCTGTCAGGCAGCGACCCTGTTTTCTCCTTCTGGTTCATCTCATCTTCTGCTTAGGTTGAAGACCTTTGGGGCGGGTCTTTTTAAGCAGTGGTTGCCTAAAGAAGCACAAGCTCATGAGATCCTTCTGGCTCCGTGCATGTGTGATGTGTCTGTCCCGCTGCCATGTTTTATGGAAGCAGTGGTGAATTCAAGCTGAATTTGGCAGGCTGGGTGGGGATGTTAGGTTCCTCCAGGTTTAGTGAAAAGAGGTGTCTGGATACCGGAGAGGGACCTTCTCTGGCACCCAGAGATGAAGGCTTGCTTTGCACTGGGTTTGTACAGCTCAGTGCTGATGTGGGGCAGGTTGAGCCCCTGCCCCTTCCTGCTTGATGCCCACTCCATTGTGCCTGGAGCGACGGGTGCAGGCAGCCAGCCCAGGGGAGCTTCCCTGACCCTGAACCTTGCTGGTGGCTGAGGGACACCCCAGGGCAGCATTTGCTATGGCAGACCGAGTCTGGCCCCAGACACTACCTGCCTGGGCTAATCCGGAGCATGGGCAGGGTCACGGTGATCCTGAGCAGCACATGGAGTCCCGATCTGTACCACAAGTGCAGGAGGGAGAGAAAAACACATCAATGCCTTCATCTGCCCTTACGGATTTTTCCACCATATTTTATAAGCGTTCATTTTTATTTATGTGAGGTTAAAGTCAGTCCAATTTGGAAATCAACTTGTCTAAGGAGCTCCCCTCAGATCTTATTAGCTTCATGTAGTATTTCTATTCATTTTTGCTAATACCATTCACCACGCTGGCTGTGGTGGCGGCTGCAGGAGGCTGTGGGATCTAAGGACCCTCTCCTTACCAGGCCACTGCGGCCGTGAGCCTGGTGGCTGCAGGGACGGCTGTGGGATCTGGCCATGCAATGAAGGGCTGGGGCTCCTGGCTTTCCAGCTTCCAATAGCATGGGGGGGACAGTTTCTGACATCTGCTCCCGCATAGTCCCACCCTTGCCGTACCCAGCATCACTGGCAGCCCACCTATCACTGCCAGCACAGAGGGTGTCTTTACCTGCCAGCACTAGAAATCAGTGGCTGGTTTGGACAGAGAACAGTTAAGAAGCGCTTGGGCTATCCTTGTAATTAGAGAAATTCCTGGAAGAAAAAAAAAAAAATCCATTGAGGGCTTTTAAAGGAGAGATAGGATGCCTGACTCAGGAAGTCCTTCAGCCGCAGATTGCCGGTGGCTGGAGGAGCATTCTGGGGAGGAATCAGTGCACGTTTGGCCGGCTTTTACACCCATCCCCTGGCATTCACTGCTGGCCCTTGCCAGAGAGGATGTTGGCAGGATGGACCTTTGTGCTGCAGCTGGCAGGCTCCGCTTGCCTTCCCAAGGCGTTATTTTGGTAACCCCAAAGGAGCTGGCTGCAGCCAGGATTGCAGCGTTAAGGTGGGGTCAGATGTCAGCCCTAAGCAGGAGTGGTGGTGGCCGCCAGCATGGGATACATACCTCCCCATGCCAGTAGCACAGCACACATCTCCTGAAGCACCTCGGCAGCAGAGTCACGGCTGCCCTGTCTCTCCCTTGCCTTTGATTATTTATTTGAAGTGGTTTGATACTGGGTGACTGTAATTAAAAGAAGAAAAATACACACAATAAAATGATTTCTAAAATGGCAACACGCTGGATGCAGTGAAGCAAGGAATGTATTAAATATTTATTGCCACTGGTCTGCTGGGGGGAAAAAATTAAAATTACTTAGCCTGAGAAAAACATTTTAATTATTTAATTTGAGGGGAAACCTCCCCCACAGCCCTCCTTAGTACTAAGCCCCAGACAAATGGCAGCATAATGTACGGTTTGATTAAATCTGAATGGGACGAAGGCCTGGAGATTGGAACAAGGGATGGGGAGCCACATGGCTGCCATCCAAGCCTGAGGTCCCCCTGCTCTGCCACAGCAGGTCTGTGCATGTGATCCTGCATCTTGCAGGGATAGTTCTTCCTCTCAAGGGGTGGTTCGTGCTTGGCAGCAGTTAGCCAGGGATTTGCTCTGCACGTGGGAGCCTGGGCTCAGGATGGGAGCTGCTGGGTGCATCAATCATGGTGTAGGAAATTGCAGCAAATTACCGTGACCCGCCACCTGCAGCTTGAACTCTCTGGACCCGTGGGTTGCTCTGAAGAGCTTTGCCAGGGCAGGAGCTCTGGTGCATCTGTCCCAGCAGCCGAGCTCYACCATGCAGGCTCTGCTAGGCTCATCCTGCACCAGGCATCGATCTTGTGCATGGCACGGGGTTTGTGCTGTGCAAACAAGCCATGAGGTTGTTCAAACACCTGTGTCTCGTGGCATTTATATACTGCAGATGTGAGGCTTTTCCTGAGAGCCTCTGCGCTCCTCTGCAGGAAGGGCGTTGGGGCCGGTGTCCTGTTGGCATGTCCACTTGAGACTGGAGCTAAGGATCTTCCAGACGCATATCAAAGATTGAGAAGTACGAAGCGTGGGGTCTGGCAGCGGCTGATTGTTTTCTGTGAGAGGAGGGGCTGCGATTTTTCCCTTGTGTCTCCAAATTGACAGTCTCTCATTATTAGCCCCCTGGAAACAGGCACTTTGACTGAAAGAGCCATCCCAGCCTTTGCTGTAACAATCAAAGCGGCTCAAGAATAAACATGGCTTGGCAAGAATAAACACAAATTGCAATGCTTGCTGTGAACAGTGATATACAAGGGAGCAAACATCAAATGAAGGATTATCCCTGTTTGCAAGGAAGCTCTTCTAACAAGAGATTGAATAAGGACCATCTGCAGCCCAGAGCAAAGGGGCTACCACGAGAACCTGCTCGTGCCATCAGGAGCTCTCCTGTTCGAAGCTCACATGGTCTCCTTTAAGCACTGTCTGGTTTTACTTCATATGCTCTGTTGACTGCTGGAGCCCTGAGCTCTGTGCAGGTACCTCCAGCTTGCAGACAGCGTGGGCAAGCCCAGAAAGCCCAAGGAGGGGACTTGCGTGGGAGGAGGGTTAGAGAGGATGAGGAGAGCTTCCCTGAGGTGGGCAGGTGGGGCAGGTATTGGACCTGGCTGGGGCGGCTGCTAGAAAAAACGCTGAGCTCCTGCGGGAGCTGGAGGAAGATCACAATAACCAAATCCTGCGGGAAGATCTGCTTTCTGCTCCTGACACTAATGCTGCCAGTCTTAGGGGAGGAGCTCTAAAGGCAGCTCTTAACCAGCAGCCATCCCCCCGCCACCCGCAGGAATTGAGCACGAGCAAGCGCTCTTCCCCAAACCCTCACTAAGAGACAGCCCGCACGACATAAATCAAATTTGGAGACACAGAGGTTCCATAAACAAGCTTATTTTCTGAAGCCAGGTCCCATTATGTTATCTGTCACTTTATTGGGGTTTCTGAGCCATTTATTTTTATGTATATACATTGGAGCTGGTGAGCCAGCGTTGGCCTGAGAGTATAAAGCTGACAAGACACGGTAGCAGCGTGTGAAAACTGTCAGCAGAGCAGCCGCCTGTGAAATGAACACGAGAGCCGGCGTTGACGATTTTATTTATGGGGAATCTTGGGTAGCATGTGCCGGAGGGGTGGGTGCCACTGGGCACATGCCCGGCCCCCGGCAGTGCTGCCCTGCTGCTGCCGGTCCTGAGTCTTCTGAGAGGGACCAGTACCAGACCCATCACAGGCAGGGATAAAGTTCTCGAGGCAGCTGGAAATGAGATTTTCTTCTTAAGGAATATCTTCAGCTGCTGAAATACTTTGGTCACCCAGAATCCATATAAAAGGGCAAATTTTCTTGGGGTGGAAGGGAATTAATACAGTTTTGCAACACTTTGCTTTCCAGTATTGATCTTGGTAATTGTTCTCTTAATGTTTTGTTTGTTTCTTTGTATTTAAGATAAACTCAGATTTAGTGTAAGGATTTGTTCTGAAATGGGAAAAGTGGAGTTTCCTTATCTAAAAAAAGTACGGCTTTTAAAAGTTTTTGAAACTTTTTGCAGTTATTTTACCCCCGGAGCAACATTTTGCCAAACTTAATAGTCTTCACAAAAGCCTAAATGAATAATTGTTTCTGTCATATTCCAGGAGAAAAGTATTTAGATCAGCATTTTTTCCTCTCAGTTAGAGCATACATTTCGGATGTGAGATAGTTTTATGGGTCATTGAAAACCCTAAAGAATCATCTAGATTGTTATCAGGACGACGGTGCAAAACATGGACCCTACTCATACCCTGTTGTGACCTTGCTGTAAGTCCTTGCTGTAAGGTTTAGCGCAGAGAGTATGTTGCTGTCGTGTTCTGGTCCTTCAGCAGGTAAAAAGTGCTCAGTGCACCTGTGTTGCTTTGGAAAGGCAGTCGGAGGTTGTGAGTGGCCGTGTTGCATGTGGAGGTTGGTGCTCCCTGGCTACTCTTGCCAAATTTTCAGCCCGGACGAATACATTCGCACTTGCTGTGCCAGCCTTCTCCGTTTCGGCGACACCCTGGCCGAAGCTGGCACACGGCAGGTTGGTAGACACCAGCGTGGCTGTGTGCCACCCCAGCGCGGGCTGCGTTTCAGCAGTGGGAGGTGAATGTTATGGCTTGTGGCTGGCAGAGGAAAGGGTCAGCAGAAAGCACTGTGCTGCATGCCAGTCCTGCTGCTGCAGGGAGAGCAGGGGCCCTATGGGGCTGGTCCTGTGTAAGCATGTCTCTGATGCATAAAACCTGGTTAGGTTCTGTTTGGCAGGAATAATACTTAAAATTTTAATCTAGACTCCCGCCCTGTCTTCGTGGTTCATGAGCAGTAGCAATGTGTTATCTTCCTAGAACCATTCAGGAAAATGCTTCTGGAGCAGCTGTGTGTCTCATGGGTGCCCCACGGAAAGCTGAAGGCCATGGGTTAGATGATAGTGGTATTTTTCCTCCTCAAAGCGGCAAGCCCTGACCTGTTGGTAGGAAGTTTCCCGGTACTGCTCTGCTGCCTGCTTAAAAGCAAGTGGTATTACTTCAGTCCTCAGCTTTCTTTCTGGTTTGTGTAAGGAGCATGTTTCCTTCCCTGGTTTGACTTGCAGCCTCTTCCCGCAGCACATCGCATGCCAGCCAGCTGCAGGAAAGGCCTCTTCTCCCTTCTCCTCCGTCAGCAAGAGCAGGCAGCTCTGCCTGATTGATCTGCTGCCTTCCAGCCTGGATCATTCCTCTGCGGGTCTGTCTCTCACCTGCCTGGGCACTGCTAAATCTTCCCTGGAAGGAACAGCTATTTGTCAAGTGAAATAGGAAGGTTTGAGTCTCACATTCCCCAAGGCCACTTGGCAGGGCTCTGGCTGCTCTCCGGACACTTGCTTTTCTGCACTGGTGTGGTACGAGCGAGAATGAAGGCCACAAAGCTTTTCCAGAAAGACAGCTGCCTTTATGCTGCCCAATGTCAGCACCGCCTCTGTGATCCCTCATGGCAAGCACTGCATGCAGCTTGTCCCCCTCAGCTGGGAAAGGTGTAAGGTGCCCTGGGTTTACCCTCCATGGAGCAATGTCTGTGGTCTGTGCACTGTCGCCTCATTCCTTTGCGCTTCTCTGCACTGAGCCACTTATTGACTAGGAGCGTAATTGTGCTGCATCATGTCTAATTGGTTTGCTCTGTTGCTCTCCATTTGCTTTCTCTGTCTGCACCCTCCCCGCTCCCCTCTGTAAATGCGCCGAGCTGTGAGCATGAGCAGGGCACAAGGCCACAGTCCTGATTGCTGAAGGGAAAAAAAGGCACCCAACTTCCTCCTTTCTTCTCCTAAATTCAAATGACAAGAAACAGAGGAAAACAATTTTGCAAACCCTTGGCAGAGGGCCAGCTCTGATAAAGAGCCGTAATTAATCTCCCCAGCTTTATTAGAATATCATTACAATTAACTCAGCAATCTTCCGTTGATCAAAGCCATTGTTCCCAGCAGAGCAGAGGAAGCCAGCGTGAGCCTGGATTGTGTGGTGCTTAAAAGCACCTAGAGCTGGATCATGCCTGCCAGCCTAACAGCAGCCACTCCATCCTCCTGGCTGGCAGCACAAGGACCGGCAGAGGTGTGGGCAGGAGAGCTGTGCTGGCACAGACCTCTGTCCTCATCCTGGCTCCTGAGCCACTTGCAGCTTTGATTTTTTTCAGCTGCTCTTCTTTGTTGAGCTATTATAGCCCAGATCCCTCACGGGCACCTAGGTGTCCCTCATTCCTAATGTAGATGCTTTTGGGTCCAGCCTTTTAAGCGCTGGGTTTATTTCTTTGTGTGTGTTCACACGGCTCTCCGCATGCCTGCTTCCTCACCTCAGCTGGCGATATGGTGCAATAATACAGCTAACAGCAGCATAGCGGGTAAAGAAACCAGGGGAAACATTTGTGGAAGCCACATTTGAAAGAAAGGAGACTTGTCAGAATGAAGCTTCATAAACTCTGCAGTTAAATAGCCCAAGATGTGTGCTATAGAAAAGCAGAGAAAATGAGCACCGTTAAACTACCCTTTTCCTCCTTTTCAAACTGTTCTTTTAATATCGGGTATTTATCTGTAATTTAAGCCTGTGATTAGTTTTATCAAAAAGATAGTTCTGAGGCAGAGATCTTAAAAATGATTAGGTGTGTGTTTGAAAGACAAGAACAGCTCCACTTGCACTGCAGGATAAAGATGTATCTGTGTGCTGCCTTGAGCATCCACCTGTGAGGGCCTTGTGCCAGAAGGAACTTCCTGGTTCTACACAGATTCCAACCCATCCCAGTCTTTCAGGACACTTCTCATTCTCTTTAGAACGTGCAAGAGCCAGACCCTCTTGTCACTGGGCAAGATTGTTTGTCTGAGGTGATTTTGTGTCTCTTCTTCCTCATCACACTTCTGCTTTTGGAAAATACTCTCAACCTTGGTGCTGTCACTGGGGTCCTGACAACACAGCCTTACTGACAGCTCAGGGTGCGTGGACCTGGAGACACCTGGGGCATGGAGGCATTTTGCAGTTTTGCTTCAAGAGCATCCCATCAGAGAGGCTTGCTATGGAGGGGGCTGGAGAGCTTGCAGTCTGTTCCCCATCTACTCCTGCCTCTTTCTGCATGGTGGCAGCCCTCTGCCAGGCTGGAGCAATGCCCAGGGACTCTTCTGCTCTCTCATTGTTGGTGCAGAACCAGGGAGGTTTGCTCCAGGGCAAACAGCCTGGCCCTGCCTCTGTTTTCAGCCTGGTGTAAGATGGCACAGGTAGAGGTTGGCTCTTTGTGGCTCTGCCACAAAGGATTTATATGCTGTGAGCAGACACAGTGAGTGTGAAGCCATGCTATCTGGTTACACAAAGAAAGAGAAGCACAGGAGTTTAAAAAGCTTTGGGTCTCTTCTCCCATGGTTTCTGGAGCAGGTCGCAACGGGCAGGCGAGCTGTAGTGGAAAAAGCAATGCTAAGCTGCCTCACCAGTCTGCCTGGGAAGGGTTGTTAGATGAAGGCATCTGAAGCCCTCAGTCTTGCTTTTTGTCCTGAATTCTCATGTTTGAATTGTCAACACTTGTGAGCCCTGGGAAAAAGAAAAGAGAAAGAAAAGACAGGTCCAGGGCTGGGTCTAATCGACCTTGGCATTGTCCCTTTAAGCAGCTACCCAGGAGAACGGAGCAGCTGCTCCAGTCCATTTGCTGGTGCAGATACAGTGATAGCAGGCAGCCCTGCCTGTTCTGCCTAGCTTCACCTGCTCTCTGCAAATCCTTAACACTTCAGAGGTGGAAAAAAAGGGGCAGGACTGCATTTGCAGCGTAGATTTCCTATGCACAGTGCAGGGTATACTGAGCAAATGCACCTCGCTGGCAGCACCAAGCACCGAGCAGGATCTGGGGGTGGCACCCACTGCTACAAATACTGCTGCAGGCCAGGGGCATGAGTAGATTAAAAAATGCAATCAGACAACTTCAAGGAAGAAAGGTTTGTTAAGGACTAATAAGAAAATAGTGCGGAGACACTGCATGGCTCAGAAGCTCTCTAACCTCGGGTTGCCTGAGGCTGGGAGGGATTGCACAGAAGGAGGGTAATTAGGGTTATTCTGTACTCACCTGGGCCTTCCCTCTGCCATAGGCACCTGCCTGCAGCCATGCCTGGGGACATGCTCCTGAGGGACACGGGCCTGGAGCTGACTCAGCATGGCCCTTCTCAGCGTGCAGACCTTCCCCAGTCCCTGAACCCTCATACAAGGGAAAGCCGAAGTTTTTAATCTTCCCCAAGCTTGTGTCCTTGGGTACGGGAACCTCCTGTGGGTGATGGACACCTGATCCCTCACCTCTCCGGACCACTGAGGAGGAGCTGTGGCTGGATGAGGGTTAGGTTTGCTTTCCCCAGCACAGCTTGGCCAGGGTGCAGCATCCAGCAGAGGTGCAGAGACATGCGCCCAGCAGCCTGCATTAGGGACCTGATGCTGAAACAGTGTCCTCAGGTTTGATGTAGGCTGCCGCTTAGGACCCCCTTCCCACCTCTCTTTCCCTTCCCCTTCCGTGGCTGTGGATCTGGGTAGATGGGACCTGAGGCAATAGAAAACCCTAAGAAGAAGAAAAGACCAAACCCATAAGGGCCATAAAGCCTCTGATGGCAGGGGTTGTGGCTTCATGTAAAGTGCCATAGTCTCCATGAGGTCCTTCGCTGGTTGATCCCTAAAATCAGGACTTGTCCTTTCCCACTGTGGCCGCCAGCGCTACTCACCATGGGCAAGGGCAGGAGCAGTGGGCTGAGGACAGGAGGGGATGCTCAGCCTGGGCTTAGCAGGCTCAGAGGGAGCAGGAGCTGGGGGGCTCTTCTGAAGGGCTTAAAGCAATGCTTGCCTCCCCATGCCCTGTCCCACCTTCCCCAGGAGGCAGCAAGCACTACTCCTCCCCAAATGGCTGGGGACATTAGTCAGGCTTCCAGCACGGCTGTGTCAGGTCTCCTAGTGAGATGCAGGGGCTGAGTGTCAGGTTGTTATTAAATATCATTAGTAAGTGACAAAACTGTGTGAAGCACTTCAGGCACAGACAATGGCTGGAGGAGGGATCGTTTGCAGTGCCGGGGAGACAAGCAAGTGGTGAAGGTCAGAGACACCTCATTCTGGGCTGCCTCTGACTCCATCTCCTGCTCATCACCTCGAGGAGGCAGGAGGGATGGGTGTTTCCTCAGGGGGAGACACGGGTTTGCAGGGAACCCCTGCGTGTCACCAGGGGGACTTCAACATGCCCAAGTGTGGGGTCCCCAGGATGGCCTGTGTGTGAGGAAAGGGGACCTGTGCGGTCCCCAGATCCTTCTCCTCTTGTATCACCCTGTTCTTCAGGGATTCCAGTATGGGGCAGGGCAGACTCCTGCCCATCACAGTGGAGCTGCCCAGGGGAAAGGCTGTTTTAGCATCTCTTCTACCCAGCAGAGGCAACTGGAAAAGAAATTTTGCAAATGTTTTTCTTGCTATTTTCCATGCTGGGTGCTAGCTTTCCCCCAGAGAGAGCTGGAGATGGTGATCACTGAGAAGGCAGCGCCCAAACCAGCTTCCCCCCAGCATCTCCAGGAAAGCTGCCTGCTTGCTTCGGTGCCTGGCTAGCCATGGAGCTCCGGGGAGGGGCTAGCTTTAATGGCAGGGACACAAGCCAAAAAGCCAGAAAGCACCTGTCTAAGGGGCGAGATGGAGGCAGAGGCACCTCTGGTGAACATGCCTGGAGTGGGAGCCGAGGGACGGTGAGTCGTGTAATCATCTGCTTGAAGCAATTGCAGGCCGTCAGCGGAGCGGAGAGACACTTCCTCGCGTTTATTTAAAGCGAGATGCCCTAGTTTCGTGCTTTCAGTGGAGTCCCTAATTATTCCTCAATCTTTGTAGTGAGCTAATTAGTTTTGCAGTACTCAAGGCTGGGGAACACTGATAGGCTTGGGAAGCACAAGCTGGAGGGATGAGGGGGAGGAGGGGAGAGCTGGTGGGAGATGGCTGACTGGCAGATGGGAATGGCTGGTAGCAGGGCAGGGTTTGGAGAGCTGATGGATGATGGGCTGGGAAGGATGATGGAGGAGGGAAGAGCCATAGTCTCCTGTCAGGCAAGGTGCTGGAGTGTAACAATATGGGGAACAGCGATGAAGCGTCAGGCGGTAATCAACAGGGATGGCGAGGTGGGGAGGGAGCGAGAGGGATGGTCCGTGGGAGAGCGGCTGCCAGAGCCTAGTGCAAGGCCGGGTGCTCACCGCAGGGCTCGGGAGGTGGGATCCCGCACGGAGGGGTGCACAGCCGCACGCAGGGCAGGGCAGCAACTGTCTTCTTACATGGGCACTTCCTTGGGCAGCTGCCTGTCCCGGGGTGCTGCTGGCTTGCAGGACCGGCAGTGTTTCCTCACTGTCCCATCTCTTTTCTAGCTTGGTGGTGACACCGAGGAGCTCTGCTGAGAGAAGCCAGCCCAGTCCCCGCCACATGGAGCAGCTGGTCCCCAAGCTGGATGCTCACCTTCCCACCTGATCAGAGCTGGTTCTTCCAGAGAGAGCCACCACAGATAAGGTAACCCACACTGATAACCAGGTCTACAATGCTCCCATGTATGCAGTCAGCTCTGGCTGGTCTGTCCATGCGGATGCCTTCTGCTCTGACACAGGGTTGTGCTCCAGAGCCCACACTCCCTACATCTGCACTGCGAGCCCGGGGAGCACAAAGGTCTCATTCCTGTTCTCGCTGTTGTTGGGAAGTTCCCGGTGGCCACCAAGTGCACACACCAAGTGTGTGACAACTCTGAAGTGCCCAGGTGGCTGTGGATTTATTAGGGTATTATCCTACTAGTGCCGCAAATGGTGTAATCTGTCTTCTAAACTTTGTACTTTATTTCAGGGAGAGAATTTAGTATATCCAGGCAATATGCTGTAGTTTTAGCATATGATAAAGCCCTGCTGGGAAGTGTAGTTTTATTGATTTTGTTACTAAAGTGCCACTGGAATAAATTTGCTCGTTTGAATGAAATGTCTTACTACCTGGGTCATAACAGGCACATGACAAAATCTCCAGAGGGACTGGAGCTACCTGCTGCCTGGTGATGGGGAGCTGAGATGGAGCAGCTGACAGGGACCCTCAACTGCCACCCTGCTCACCCCAGGCTGGGTCCCCCCGAAACCCTCAGCACCCGCCCGAGTCCGCCAGGAAAATCTGCTTGGAAACCTCAGGAGGGGAACAAACTGCAGTGGTGGGGGGCACTGTGTTTTAGTCAAGGTTTGTATTGTTCTTCTGATCCTTTGCTCAAGTCAGTACATTGTTTTAAAGGGAATTGAGGAAAAATCTCTTTCACAGGGCAGTATTTCTTTAGTACCACCAGTAATGGGGGTGGATTGGGAAATGAACCGTTCCCCATTACACTGGGACCTAACTGCACAGCCCATGCTTTCCAGTTAAAATTTGATTGCCTTGAATCCTGCAGATTATGGAAAATAAGAAAAAGGCCTAGTAAAATTTATGGGTTTTAATCATAAACCGATAGAATCACAGTAAATCTATCATAAGCATGCAGATACAGACCCAGAAAAAAGAGAGGAAAGCAATAGGCCCGTTTTTTCCTGGAGCAGCTGCATGTACCCATGGCAGGGCCGGGGAGATGGGGAGCAGGGCTGCTCCCCTAGCCATCTCCTCCGGGGTGTTGAGCCCCCACACCTCAAAGCCTTCCTCCTCTGCTGTGTCCCGCAAAAACCTGGTAGCAGGGATGGCACTGCAAAGTTCATGCCCTGTCTCATGGCAAACTGGCCGGGCAGGGCTGGAGAGCACGTGGGGAGTGAGGAAGGAGGAGGTGGGAAAAGGGGGACAAGGCAGGAGGGTGGGGGAAGAGAGGGAAGGAAAGGGAGAAAGAAGAAAAGGAGGTGAAGCCCGAAGGTCTTTCCCTCCTCCCCTCCATGCTACTGTGCTGCTCGCCGCAGAGGGAGCAGGATGGGACCCTGCCCGGGGAGGAGGGAGGCAGAGATGTGAGGGAGAAATGTGTGTGCAGAGACGGGACTGTGGGAAGACAGACGTGGCGGGGAGAGAAGAGCACCTGACAGAGAGAAATGGCAGGAGAGCAAAAGAGAAGCACAGAAGGCAGAAAGTATTTTAAAAAATAAAAAAAAAGGAGAGAGCGAGCGGTAAGGAAGAAAAAAGCGAGAGAGTAAAAAATTGATTCTGAAGCAGAGATAAGAGAGGGAGGGCTGTTAGTGAGAGAAGGAGTAAAATTAAGCACGATAAGGCCTGATAGAAATGGGGGAAGACAGCAAGCCTGGGCAGCACAGCCAGGGTCTGCAGGCAGAGAGCCGGGGGGGCTGTGGGGTGCAGGGAGGCGAAGGAAGGGCCAGCCCGACCCCTGCTCGTCACCCCTGTGTAGGCACAGGTATCGATCTCAAACTTGGCTTTTTGCACTGCTCTACATGCCTCTGACGCTCCGGGGAGAGGAGCTGAGTGGGTGTGGGGATTAATGAGGAGGGTCGGGGAGTTGGCAGGTGTAAATGTCTCTCCCACAGGATGCTCATAACTCTGCTCCTGCCTCGGCAGTGGAAGGGGAAAGCCGGGTGCCTGCTAGCCACAGCCCACGGTGGTGGTGGGAAATGTGGAGCCTGGTGAGGAGGAAAGTGCCTGGGGGGGTGATGTGCCCAGGTTGGAAGTGGTGAATAAGACCTCATCTTCCTCCCTGCCACATCCCCACACACCATGCCTGTCATGGAGATCCCCGTGGGGCTCCCATCAGTCTTGGAAGTAGGTAAGGTAAGGCGCATTTCACAGGCTGCCTCCCCTCCTTGCCCTAAACACATTTCTTCCTGGGTTTTTTTGCTACCTCTTTTAAGCTGTTTTATTAAGTGCTTTTTATTTATCCTTATTTAAAAAAAAAAAAAAACAAGTGAGAAGAGCTGTCTGGCTCTGACACATAGCCCACAGTTACCTGAAGAGCAATGCTGGAACCCAGCCCCTGCTCTCTCATCCCTGATTAAAGTGCAGAAGAAACACACTGTAAATTTCAGCAAAGGGGAGAGAAAGAGTTTATTCTTTGGGTTTTTTTTTTTTTTCCATCTTTACCAGCCATGAAAATTGCTGAGCTGAGATGCTGGCCACTCTGAGGTGCTTTTTTTCTGCTCCATCCATCTGCTTTAATCATATGGTGACTGAAAAAAAAAATTATCCAGTTCACAAAGCATTGAAGATTAAAAAATCAGTGTGGATAATAAACTGTGTGGCAGGCAGCAGTGCCACAGAGCATCGGGCAAACTCGCTAATGAGGGACTTTGAGCCACAGCTTGGATGCAGGGCAGGCAGTGTGGCTTTACACCCAGGAGGGTTTCGAGCAGCAGAGGCGGTCTGGGGGCATGTGTGGGTCTGGGTGGCAGGTCCCGGGCTGGGAAAAATCCTGTGCTAGCACAGCCCGAGATGTTACGCAGAAAAGAAGTAATTTTCTCTCTTCTTTTCTTTTTTTAAAGCTGCTTTTTACCAGTGAAAGACTTGATTCCTCCCTTTGATTGCTGGGACACTGTAGTGTGCTGCAAATACCTTGTTGGACTTGGTTATTAGTATTTTTTTTAATCTGTGTGTGTTGAATTAGCCGTTTTAATTACAGCATTAAAAAAGGATAACTGGAGTCAATTAAGAAGCTCTTTTGGATTGCCAGTGTTAATAGCTGACCAGGAACACGGAGACCCCCCCTCCACCTCTCTGCTGTCTGTTGAACTGCTCATTGAGTTATTGTCAGTCCTGGCAACAAGGCTCAAACTGAGATTTCTGCACCTAACGTGCCACTGTACGCGGCTTTCTCGGCTGCACTTGGCTTGGCATCTTCCTCCGGAGGGCTGAGGCCTTGACACATCCCTGCCTCTCCCAGGGGAGTGCTGCTCCAAGCTGGTGCTCAGGGTTCCTGGAGCCGAGAGCACCTGCCTTCAGCTTCGGGCCTAGGTTTGTGTGTTGCTGTTTGTGGTTTTGTATTTAGCTCACTGAAAATGTTGGTTAAACACTGGTGGGAAGGGAAGCTGCAAAGAAGCATTTTGCTTTGGTTCTTTCAAAAAGCAAAACAAAAGCAAAAGGCTTTTAAAAAAAATGTTTTGGTTTCAAAGTTATAAAGGAAAGATGGGTTAGAGATGAGAAACTAACAAATCAAAGCTCCTGAAACCCGTTGTGGAGAAGGAAACACAAAATGTTTTGTTTGAAGATGAATAGAAAGCTGAAACCAGCAAAAAATCCCCCCTCCCCATGAGCACAGACGTTTCAGGTTGGTTCTTCTAGATTGGCACATTGCTGGAAGAAAAGCAAATCCATTCTTTTCCCTGTTGGCGCTTCAGGTTCCTGTCGCTTATTTTTTATCATCTTGTAGTGACTTTGATCCCTGAAGACTCCTTAAGTGCTTTACAAATCAAGCATGCAAATCTTGGCTCATCTACCTTGGAGATGGCGCTGAGGCTGGGCGGGCCAGGAAGCTGCTTGCTGGTGCGGTGCCACTGGTCCTGGTGGCAGCCAGGAAGGATGGGAAGCACCCGCTGCTTCAGTAACGCTTATAAAAACCTTTAGTGCCCCTTATTACCACTGTTTGCAGGGACGTTTTGTGCTTCCAGCACAGCCAAAGGCCATCAGGCTGTGCTGGGGCCCCCAAGCCATGGTACCAGCCCTGTTCCTCCCATGGAAAGGCCCTGTGGGAGGGCTGGCTGTGGCCTTCACCCCGCTCTGCAACCTTCTGGGGGTTGGGAAGTTGGCACAAACTGACTGGGGAAGGGCTGAGCTGGTCTGATGATGCTTCTTGTATTTTCAAAGCTTGACTTGAGACATCTCTTCCCCCATTGCTCTCTGTCTCTTACTTTCACTCTCTCCCTCTGTGGTTGCCCTCCTGACTTGCTCCTTTTAATTCATTTGCTGTATGACACTTTTATGCTGATGCTTTCTGTAGCCTGTGCCACATCTCGCTGCTGTAGGTAGCTCTGGTCTCAGGGCAGGGTGGCACTGTCACACCTCTCCTGCAAGGGATGCACTGGTCAGCACAGCCCTGCCTGGGGGCCAATTTAACCCCCATTCCTCCCCTTTTCCTCATTGAGCCATACAAGCCTCCCAGACCTCCTGATCCCAAGTACCAGAGCTGAGCAAAGGGAGGTCGCTGCCTGGTGACCAGACACCACGGGGATGGGCACGCTGGAGCTAGCACCAGGGCAGCCAGCACATTACAGCCTGCACCACCTCCCTGCTGCATCCCTGTGCCTGTTCTCCTCTGGCTCAGGCTGTGTGTGTGTGTGTTCATAAACGTATGTAATTTTTTTGTTTTTCAGACAAGGTCTCCTGCAAGCCTGGAAGCTAAATTCCCTTGGACAGGCCTGAAGGTGCTTGCGAGTCTGGCTGCCAGCAGTCAGGTCCAAAAAACACCATGAAAGTCATTACAGGCAGGTGGGGAGCAGCGCTGGAGCTGCTCGGGCCGCTGGGTACCAGGGGCTGGGGACACCCAGGCAGGCAGGGCCAGGCAGGGCAACTGCCTGCTTGTGCTGCCAGTAAGGGCGCTAATGGAATTGCAGCATCCCTGCCCGCAGGGACAGATGTCCATAGCACAAGTGCCAGCTTGTTCCCCATGGGCGAGGAGACACCACTGTGCTGCTGGCAATGGCAGGCAGAAATGCCTCTCCCCAGGTAAGAGGCAGTGGGATCCCAAGATACCCCCAGTCCCGCTGCCAGCACTGCCTGGCTCTCAGCCTGGGGGCCGCAGGCAGGGTGACCTGCTGCCTGCCCTGCGGGCTGCCCTGCAACAGGGCTTCGTGTCCTCCTCACCGTGCAGAGGGCAGGCAAATGCAGCCCCACTGTGTACTGCTTACGCAAGTCAGCGCTGCGGCCCCGCTCCCCCAGGCTTTGAGGGCAGGCAGGGGAACTGGCTATAAAACCACAGCCGGTCCTTGGGGAAAAAAGTCAAACTCCTCTCGGTGCTATGCAGGGCCCATGACACCGGGGGAAGTGCCTTTTGGGGGAGTGCAAAGCTTTGGTGTCAGCAGGAGACTCGCTCTGGCCTGGGGCTGTTCTTAGTGAGGCAGCTGGAAAATGCCTCCGAGGCGAGAAAGCGAGTGCTCACCAGAGATACAGAATTGGACAGATCAAGAAGTCAAGATTTTGCATTCCAACTATCTATAGGAAATAGGGTTTTTTTATTATTTCAAGTTTTCATAAAAATCCATAATTATTGAAATCAAAGTTACAGAAGAAAGTTCGTAACTTTTTATTGATTTTATTTCTTTTTTCTTTCTTTTTTTCTCCCCTCTGTTGTTTTTCCCTCTCAGAGTTATATCTGACACCAGAGTCCATCAGACAAAGTCCTTACAAACACAGGAGTCCTGAAGACATCGGCTGAATGTTTTCCTGGTATAAAGAGGAGGAGGAGAAAGAGGTGGTGACAGTGCGGGCGCAGTGGGTTCAGACAGGGGTGGAGGGCGTGGTGGAAGAAGAGAGGTCGGTATGTTTGTAGCAATGTTTGTTTTTAAATTATTTTTTATTTGTTCATTTGTTCTTTTTTTAAAAAAAAACCCCACCATTATTATTTGCAAATTGTTGCCTGGTTAAATCATTTTCATGTTGAACTTGCGCGGCGCATCGGCAGAGCTGATACCCGCGTCGGACTTGCGTGGCACGTACTCGATTTCAATGTTGTGCTTGGTGTTGCCTTTCCCCCGGCTCCACAGGAAGAGGAGCACCAGACAGAAGAGGACGACGCCCAGGAAGGAAATGAAGCCCATGGTGGTGGCGATGATGAGAGTCTTGATGTCAAAGGGGAAAGGCACGGTGGCGCGCGTGCTGTTGGCATCGCTCTCGTTGGGCTGGTTGGAGATGAACGCGAAGGTCTTGTTGGGCTGGTGGGGCCAGTCTGGGGAGTAGCTGCGCACGTGCAGGTGGGCCAGCATGGTGTCATTGCCACCCGCGTTGCTGGCGATGCATAGGTAGGTGCCATTGTCCTGGATCTGGGCATAGCGCACCTCCAGCGTGCCGTCAGGGAAGACAGTGAGCCGCCCGTTGGTTTTGGTAGAGATGAGGTGCTTCCGGGGAGAGAGCCACATGATGGTGGGGGGCGGGTCCCCATCTGCCCGGCAGACAAAATGGACCGTGTGGCCTTCGTCCACAAAGATCTGCTGAGGTTTGCGGTCCCGTATCCGTGCTCGGCGGCAGGTGAAGTAGTTGGGCAGGAGGACGTCGGGGAAGTCTTTGAACTCCTTGCCCTGGACAAACTCGGGGGTGGAGCAGGTGGGCTGCTGCTTGTTGAAGTTCAACCTCCATCGCCGCCGGAAAACCCAGAGCAGCCGACAGTCGCAGGCTAAGGGGTTGTTGTCGAGGATGAGTGTCTCCAGGTTGCCCACTGAGTGGAAGGCCGACTCCTCCAGGGTGGTCAGCAAATTCCCTGACACGTTCAGGATGCGCAGGTAATTGAGGCCCCGGAAGGCGAAGGGCTCAACCGTGGTGAGCTGCCCTCCCACCAGCTGGATCTCCTGCAGCCTGAGCAGGTCATGGAGCATGGAGCCCTCGATGGTGACAATGGGGTTGTAGGACAGGTTCAGGAACCGGAGGTAAACCAAGTGCCTCACCGACACATATGGGATGGATGTCAGGTTGCAGTGGGTGATGGACAAGGAGGTCAGGTTCAACCCGTAGAGGCAGTTGGACGTCATAGTATCCAGATAGGGCCAGTGTGAGATCTCAAGGACTTTGAGCCGGTACAGCCTCTTGAATGAGTAATCCCGGATGGTGTTGATGTTCAGATGGCGCAGCCGCAGCACGATCAAGCCGTGAAGGTGAGACAGGGCCTCCGTGGGGATGGAGGTCAGGTTGCATTTCTCCAGGGTCAGCTGCTCCAGGCTGTTGAGGCCGCTGAAGGCCCGGTGGGAGATGTAGACAAGGTCGTTGTCCCCCACCTCCAAAGACTTCAGGTTGTACAAGTCCTGGAACATGTAGTCTAGGAGGATCACAATTTTGTTCTCACTAATGTCTAGCTTGGTAAGGTTGCTGAGTCCGGTAAACACCCCCAAGGGGATCAGCTTGAGTCTGTTACTCCTGAGCCCCAGTGTCCTGAGGTTGAAGAGGTTGTTGAAAGCCCCAGGTTCAATGGCACTGATAATGTTCTCATTTAGCTCCAGCTCCTCCAGGTGAGGGTAGTTGGCAAATTCATCCTGGTTGAGCGTCTTGATGCGGTTCTTGCCCAAGTCCAGCAGCCTGGTCTCGGTTGGGATCCCCTCCGGCACGACCATGAATCGCTTCCGGTGGCACAGGACGGCGCGCTCCTGGGCAGAGCACTCACAGCGTGGCGGGCAGCCTGTGGCGGAGCCGGACAGGATGGATCCCAACATCAGGAAGAGAATCGGCTGCCAGCAGGCCAGGATTGGGCTGCGCATACTCGCCTCCCCAGCTACCATCCTATCTCTCACCTGCAGGTAACATGGGGGAGAGAAAGAGCAAGGTGGACATGAGCAAATGATGGGCATGACCATGGCAAAAGATTTACCGTCCTGGTAGAGCTGACGTTAAGGTGAAAGGCACTGCTGAGGCAGAGCAGAGGTTCTCATTTTCCAGCCAAAATCCAGCCCTTTGACTACAAGACCATCTCTCCTCCCCACCCCCCAACTTTCCACTTGATGATTGAAYGTGCACAGACTTTGAGTGGAAAGCCTTGAGGAATCTGTGTCAGACAGACCTCGCTTCCTCGGCTTCTTAAAAAAAAAAAATTAATACTAAACATATCTATCTACATCCTATTTTAAGCTCTTGAAATTATTCTGTTCCCTGTAGATGGAGCCTGAATATAAAGGCTGCTTTGCAAATGCAGAGGAGCTGAGCACGGGATCAAGCACCTGGGGGAAACCCGCTTGGGGTGGGCTGGCAGCCGGGTGTCCAGGGAGCGACGGTGACAGCCCCCTTCCCACCGTGCTCCCCCAGGCTCCACAGCAGCTTGGTCTCAGTGTCCCACCCTGGGGTTAGTCCCTTGCCTCCCACCACGCCTGCCTGCAAGGTGCAGACCCGCCCCACTCCCCTCTAGAAATAGCAACTGGTCAGTGTATCTACAGAGTGAGCTACAGCCTGACATGAGGTCCAGGGGTGCTGTGGGCAAGGGGGTCTGCCTGGTCGCAGCTGGGAAAAGCCTGGCCTCCTGCTGCCTTCCCTGGGGAGGTCTGGGAGACCTCCTCGGGGGTTATGGTCTGGCTTGTGCCCCAGCCCAGAACCGCCCCGGCCCATCGGCAGGCAGAAGCGAATGCACCCTGTCACGCTGCCTCTGTTGCATTTATTTCCTTGTTTTTCAAGCTGTTATGAGGGATCAAATCATATTAATATTGCATATTAGATGTACAGCTACTCCAGACCGTGTTTATATCTATTGTTATGTGTACACTCTGCATTACTTCCACTAATGCTATTTATGGCTATTGCTGAATATATTCAATATATTACTTCCATTGGCTCCGTTTGTATCCATCATTATATATCCTGTGCATTGCTTTCCCTGCTCTGGCACTATTTATGGGTCCGGTACGCATTCTGTGCGTTACTTCCATTGCATCTGTTTATATTCATCATTTCGTACAGATATATGACCCAAGTATAACTTTTGTTCCCAAAAAATTATTCAAAATTTCTTTGCAAGATGCAAGGATGAAAGATGATGTGCTGGCCGTAAAAATGTCCACCAGCACCATCTCAGAAACCACCAGGCCTTGGCACACCAGGCGCTCTGGCTGTGAGGTCCCGGAGTCCCCACAGAAATCCTCCTGTGGTTTTGTCCTGGCTCACTGTCCTTCTCCATCCCCCTTCCCTGCTACCTCTGCAGGGGGGCTGGTTGCTGGGGACCACCCAAAGCACGTCACCCCCGAAATGAAGGGTTGTGATCCCGCACAGCTCCCCTGGCAGCGGTGCCGAGCTCCCTCCCGCTGGTCCCGGGCCAGCATGTCCCAGTCCGGGGGAAACATTTCCAGTGGGTTTGCTTGGGCCTGGGCCAGGCTGCAAAGAGCCATTTGCCGGGTATTTATAATTCATCATCTCCCATGTCATCACCTCCCTAGTGCTGGGCACCCTTACAAATACAAGCAGGGCTGCTGCTACCGTTGTGATGCCGCTGGGGCCAGGACCTGCTGGAGGGATGTGCCGGCGCCCCAGGGCTGAGATGGCACTGCCAGTTGGCAGCTCTCAGGCGAAGGGCTGCATGTGGATTTCTCCCCAGGCTCGTGCTGCAGCCCCAGCCGCAGCTGAGCTGCCAGGGGTTCCCCGTGCTGCTGTCACCGCCTCTCCCCACAGGCAGCACATGGCTGGCGAACGCCCCCTCCTCCTGCCCGTGAGGTGCCGGCAGCATTGCTGCTCCCACGGCCCGCTTGCCAACACGTGCTGGCTCGCTCGCAGCCTCCCTCGGCCGGTGTTTCTCAGAAACCAATTCCTGCTCCTCACAGCCGTGCTGAGAAAGCCATCAAAGAAAGCAAAACAATGCATGCAAAACAACATACAGTCTAAGGGGCTTAATTATACCAGGGCTGAAAAGACTTCAGCTCATCAGTGTACCAGGCAGCCAGCCTTCTTTGGCTGTGTTCTGTGCGGAAATTTCAGCTCTGCCCGTGCGTGCAGCCGTGCACTGGTCCCTGCAGGGCGGGGGTGAGAGCTGAATCCTGCTGCAGGGCCCCACGCACAGCTCCCGTATCAGCCCAGACCTCCCCCGGGCCAAATTTTGCCTCTCTACCAGCGGGAAGGGGATTGCACCTGCAACACATTTGGTCCCGTGCTGTTGTCCCTGCACCAGCCTCGGCAGAGGGGCAGCAGCCGGAGCTGCTGGGAGCGATGCGGCGTCGATGGCTAAAATATAAGCAAAGAAGTGATAGATGAATGAAGCAAAATCTGCAAGGTGTTAAAGATGAGACAAGCCCACTTGCGTAGAATTAAAGTCTAGACACACCTCACGTTATTAGTTCTCAGCTAAATTTAAATCCGTGATAAATACAATCCCTGACAAAAACATCTGTAATCTTAATAGCCAGAGTCACGGAAGAGCTTTGGGAGAAAGACAATGAATAAGCTGAAAAATTCTGGGCTAAGATGAGCTTTAAATCACTTCTAGTTCCCATTTACCTCTGGCTGTTTCAGAGAGGAATATTTGTGCCTCAAGGTGAGGCGGATATTAAGAGGTGCCCTTCTAAAAATGACTCAAATTGTGATTTTTTTTGTGTGAGCTGAGGTCAACAACCCGCGCACGGCTTTACAGCGACTGTCGCACATCCCCCCCCCCACTGGCTGGACTGCATTAGCATCAGCAAACCTCAGCCCAAAGTTTGGGCTGTCCTTTCGGCCATCCCGCCTCTGATGCCACAGGGTGCCATGGTGCCATGCGCTGGGGCTGTGGGTGCTGGCTGGGCGAGGGGCTGCGGCTGCCTCGGGTGGGCTTGGGTGACTCTGGGGACAGGGCTTGGTGTCACCAGGGGAGAGATGGCAGTGGCCGCTCTCAGCAATTGCCACCTGTAGGAAACTGGGAAGTGACTGAGACAAAGCACCACCAAGGGCTTTCCAAACACTGACGCTCTCCCAAATTTACTCTGAGGAGGACCGTGAAACGTGCCTGAGCACCCCTCCAGGGTGCCCAGCCATGGCCCCAGCATGAGCTGCTAGGCAGGATCAGGACACATGGCTGTGACGCACAGGGCAGGCCAGCTCAGGGAGAGCTGCAGCCCTCTGGTGTGAACGTGGCTCTCACTTCTCACATAAAAAAAAGAATTGGTAAGAAAGGAGCAGCTGCCGGACTCGCTGCCTTTAGGCAATGAGCAAACCAGTGCAAACCAACACAAATATCATGCCCAGAGCCATGGCATCCACTGACCCCTGTCCTTGCCACCCTGCTGCCTGGGGATGAGGGCTCTAAAGTACAACCCCTTCCCCCGGGGAAGCTGCTAGACTTGGCCCAAGAGGTGCAGATGGGCGCACTGGAGCCACGCTGCCTTGGTGCTAAATGCAGCAGGATCTGCTGAGTGTCTCCAGCTGGGATCAGCGCTGGGAGGGAAGATGCTATTCTGGGCCTGTGCCTGGAAACGCAGCCCGGGGCCAGGCTGGAGCGCTGACGTGCATGGGGTTCGCTCTGTCGTGACGGGCACAGGCTGCCCCAGCGTGGGAGGAACAGCCCTGGGGAAACCAAACCCAGGCGATGACCCAGGAGGGAGCCCAGCCTCTGCACCTGGGTTTGCTCCTGAGGCTGCTGCTGCCCTCCTGCCCCAAGGGGTGGGCAGCACGCCTGGCCGTGCCCTCCACTGTCACCGCTGTCCCTGGGCTGTCCCCTGCTCACCGCCCCACAGGGGTGCCCAGCGGTCGGGGCTGGGCTGGTGCTCCTCAGCACTGAGTGATCTGCCACGCTGACAGCAAGCGAGTGGCAAAAATCCCCAAGTCAGCTATAACCCCCACCTGGCAGCCATAAATTACAGTGCGGGAGACAGTCACCCTTGAACCAGATGCTTTCGAGAGCACTGAACAACAGGCAATTTAGGACGAAGCAAGCTATATGCCCGTGGGGGTGGGCCCGCAGTGCTCTGGGGGCTCAGCAGGGCCAGGGGAGTGCGTCCCCACCCCGTCCATCCCTGCAGGAGCCGACCTTGCTGCAGTGCTGTGGCAGCACGGCTGGTGCTCCCAGCTCCACATAGGAGCGAGCCTGACCCCAGCAGCACGGGGCACCCACGCTGGGCTGCAGTGTAGGTGCGGGTATGGGTGCAGGTCAGCCATGGGCTCACCCCCATCTCTGGCCTGCTGGCTTCGCACAAAGCTGCTGAGACACAGCTCTTGGAGTCAGTGCGCTCATCTCCTCTAAGCTGCTCCAGCTAAATCAAATTTTATTGAACTTGACTACATTTTAGAGATAAAGACTCCAGGTTTACAAATAAATATTTAACAACCTTTCCTGCTGCTAAAAGAGTTGCTTATCCAGACCCCGGGCTCTGCACTAAGTGCTCCTGTAGCTATCTGCAAAGCAGCAAAACAAAGGGAGAAGCTTTAATTTGCCAAACACGTTCGTGCCCATCTCCTCCTCTCTCCATCATTCCCCCTGTGTCCAGCGTGCACTGGTGGGCCCTTTTGCTTTGTCTCTCCTTCCTCCCCACCCCACCTGCTCCCTCCTCCTCCTCTTTTCCCACCCAGTCCCCGGAGCACAGGCATTGGTAGAATCATAGAATCATTAAGGTTGGAAAAGACCTCTAAGATCATGGAGTCCAACCGTCAACCCAACACCACCATGCCCACTAAACCATGTCCCTAAGCGCCTCATCTACACGTCTTTTAAATACTTCCAGGGATGGTGACTCCACCACTTCCCTGGGCAGCCTGTTCCAATGCTTAACCACTCTTTCAGTAAAGAAATTTTTCCTAATGTCCAATCTAAACCTCCCCTGGCRCAACTTGAGGCCATTTCCTCTYGTCCTATCGCTAGTTGATTGGGAGAAGAGACCAACACCCACCTCGCTGCAACCTCCTTTCAGGTAGTTGTAGAGCGCGATAAGGTCTCCCGTGAGCCTCCTCTTCTCCAGACTAAACAGTCCCAGTTCCCTCAGCCGCTCCTCATAAGACTTGTTCTCCAGACCCTTCACCAGCTTTGTTGCCCTTCTCTGGACACGCTCCAGCACCTCAATGTCCTTCTTCTAGTGAGGGGCCCAAAACTGAACACAGTATTCGAGGTGCGGCCTCACCAGTGCCGAGTACAGGGGCACGATCACCTCCCCACTCCTGCTGGCCACACTATTTCTGATACAGGCCAGGATGCCGTTGGCCTTCTTGGCCACCTGGGCACACTGCTGGCTCACGTTCAGCCGGCTGTCAACCAGCACCGCCAGGTCCTTTTCCGACAGGCACCTTTCCAGCCACTCTTCCCCCAGCCTGTAGCGTTGCATGGGGTTGTTGTGGCCGAAGTGCAGGACCCGGCACTTGGCCTTGTTGAACCTCATGCAGTTGGCCTCAGCCCATCAATGCAGCCTGTCCAGGTCCCTCTGCAGAGCCTTCCTACCCTCGAGCAGATCGACACTCCCGCCCAACTTGGTGTCGTCTGCAAACTTACTGAGGGAGCACTCAATCCCCTCGTCCAGATCGTTGATAAAGATACTGAACAAGACTGGCCCCAAAACGGAGCCCTAGGGAACACCGCTCGTGACCGGCCGCCAACTGGATTTCGCTCCATTCACCACAACTCTCTGGGCCCGGCCGTCCAGCCAGTTTTTTACCCAGCGCAGAGTACACCTGTCTAGGCCATGAGCCGCCAGCTTCTCTAGGAGAATGCTGTGGGAGACAGTGTCGAAGGCTTTACTGAAGTCCAGGCAGACCACATCCACAGCCTTTCCCTCATCCACTAGGCGGGTCACCTGGTCATAGAAGGAGATCAGGTTGGTCAAGCAGGACCTGCCCTTCATGAACCCGTGCTGGCTGGGCCTGATCCCCTGGTTGTCCCGCACATGGCTTGTGAGCACCCCCAAGATGAACCGCTCTGGTGCCCGGGGATGGTCAGGGGGCGGGTGGGAGCAAAGGCCAGCGCATAGAGCGGAGGGGGCGGTTTCCCTCCTGGGACCATGCTGCTTCACATGGGTAAAAAGAAACCGAAGAGGGAGATCCTAAAGTAAGCCCTGAGCGCTGCCAGGGCTGGCTGGTGGGCAGCGGACGGGGCGGCTGGAGGCACAGCGCTGGCCTGGGTGATGGAAAGCTGCCGCCGCATTTCCTCTGGGCCTTCACTAATGGATGGGCTGTTAACGAAGGACATGAAAACAGGCTGCCGCAGTGCAAAGGGCTGCCCTGTGTCCTGTCCTGGCCCCAAATCCTCCAGAAGCAGCACAGGAGGATGTGAGAAGTGGGGGAGAAATGGGCAGAAGCTGAGAAGGACCCCTCGAGCAGTGCCTTGTTCAGGGTGGTGGGGACGCATGAGCATGTTGTGTAAGGCAATGAACTGCGACAGGTTAGCCAGAGAGGAGACCACCCCCAGCCCTACCAGCCACAAGCTGCCCGGGGTCACTGGCTCCCGCTCACCCACGTGAAGGCATGACTCTCCTGCCGGGAGCTTTTGCTCAGCCTTCTGAAGTATCTGCTTTCAGCTGCTCCGAGGCAGGAGCCTGGAATAGGTGTGCCGCAACCTGATCTGCTCTGGCAGTTGCTCTGAGGCTGTAAAAGAGCACGAAGAAGTATTTAAGATGCAAATCCCCTTCCGGCACTGACACCGCCTGGCTGGCACCAGATACCCACAGCAGCCAGCCTGCAGGGCTGCCCTGCAAAGGCGTTTCCTTGTGGCAATGGGCTCTGCCATCCAAAATGTGGTGCGCCCAGCACCGCAGGGGATTAAGTCAGGGAAGCACCAAGCGAAAGAGCAAGAAGAGCAGAAAAAAGGGGAGGGGAATGCACAGGGGAGGAGAAGAGCTCTAAAGTGTGCTGAGGGGCCAGGACGCTGGAAGGGGGAGGCTTTGGCCCAGCTGTCCACTGGTTTAGCTCCGGGCTGTGGATCTGCTTGACCCCCACGCAGGAACAGATATGTACAGCGGAGGGACAACCAGCGATGGCCCAGAGCCAACCTGGAGAGTGGTATTCAGGCTCGGCAGGCAGGTTATCAGAGCAGGGTGATGGGAAGGAGATCCCAGTCGTCTCTGCAGGATGCTGAAGCTCAGAGCAGTTTTTGCTGAGGCTGTTTCTTGCTGTGATCACATCTGCACAAGAGCTGCTCACCCTCCTCACACCTTCGCTCCTTCGTTTTTAACATCTTTTCTCTCTCTTTGGCTGCACATGCTTCAGTACCCCATCAGCAAAGAAAACATCCTGACAAGTGATCAATAAGTAATTGCAAAGGCAGCTGTGGATGCCGGGGGTGTAAAGCCCTGAGCTAGCAAGATATAAATGAGGAGTGTAAGGGTGCAGCGCACCGTGGAGCTCGGGCTCGGAGCCAGCCACACTCCCCTACTCATCAACTGAGGTGGCCGGGACACGGGCTGGCCCACCGCTGCCGCAGCCGCTGCCGGTTGGTGGTTCAACGCTTCCCATGTCAGGCAAGCTGGGAGGAGGCTGATTTTTTTCTGCTTGCAAGAAAAAGAGCAGGAGAGCTGTGTTTGCTGGGGGAATATCTCCCAAGGGTTGGCCTTGGGACTCCAGCACTGGAGATGTTTTGGGCTGGGTCAGCAGGAGAGCAGGAGGATGGTGTGCGCTGGGATGCTGGGAAGGACGTGCACCAGCTAGTTGAATGGGGCTTCTCCTTTTTCTTTATTTGGCAAATCTCCTTGGGATTCCTGTTTCAGTGGACATGGGCTGGATCACCAGGATGTTTTAGGTGCTCACCCAAAGGCACCCAGCTCAGCAGGCACTCGAGTGATGAGTGAACGCTGGGTAGAGGAGGCTTCTGTATAGCATGAGGGTCTCTCTAGATGTTTTTTCTTCCCTGTCTGTAGCTGTGAAAGGAGGATGGAAAAACCCCAGGCTTTTCTTAGGGCTATGGAAACATTTGCACCGGAGAGGTGAAAGAAAGGTCTGTCCAATGAGTGTCTTCTGGGAGAGCCACCAGGGTCACGATGACGCTGCGAAGGCATCCCCTGCTCTCTGCCTCGATGCGCCTGCGGCCAGCAAGGTGTCGCGGGATGAGGCCGTCCCTGAGGCAGCGCCTGCAAAGGCCCTTTGGGGAAAGCAGGGCATCGGCAGCTGCCAGAACCTGGGCCACCATCCTGCTCCTGCTCATGGAGGGAGAAAACTGCCTTCTCCTCCCAGCACAGCCCAGCAGGGCTGGCAGCCACCCTTTCTTGTTGCACCGGAGGGAGGATTGTTTTTTCCTGGGATCGGGTTTGATCAGTACCCATGGAGCACTCCCCAGGAGCACTCTGAGCAGCCCCGGCACCGGTGAGAGCCCTGCAAAGGGCCCTACCCTGGGCAGCAGTGGTAGATTTTGGGCTGGAGGATGGGGGACAGCCCAGGTGGCTCAGCCGTTCTGCCCACCGGCTCCACACGGCCCTGGTGCTGCTGGGGTGGCTCTGTGTGGCTCAGCACACTGTCGCGGTGTCGCTGAATCAGCCGGAGCGCAGCTGTACGGTGCCTGTGCTAAACCCTGCATTTGTGTCAGGGGCAGGACACCACCTGATCTAGCATAAAAGCGGCTGGTACAAAGTCACCCCGCTGCCAGAGCACGTTTCCTCCAGATCAGGAGCAGATGGCATTTCTGTATGGGCTTGCCTTGATAGTTGGTCTGGTGACCAGTGGCTTACTGCTCCCCCAGACCCAGGCACCAGCCCCCGAGGATGGTCCTGTGCCGTGGCCAGTGCCAGCGTCCCAGCGTCCCAGCAGCGAGGCGGGCAGGCCCTGCCAGGCTGAGCCACTGCTCCTGGCAGTCCCAATGCACAAACCACACCTGGGGGCACCACGAAGGGCCTGGCAGGGGCAGCTGTCTGGCACCAAGACAAGCTGCTCCCTCCCCACCACTCCCTGCCTACGGACATCCTGTCCCCTCCTGCCATCAGCCTCTGCCAAAAGGTGTCCCATGGCTCTGCAGCACCCTGGAGCTCTGCTCAGCACCCGGAATGGGGCTGGAGCACCCAGCAGCTCCAGCAGCAGAGAACCAGGGCCACAAGCAGAGATGGGGGAGCACCCTGGTGCCTTCTGCCCTCCTTTACGCAGGGCTGGCTCAGCAGGAGAGTGAATGCCAGACCAGCCCGACACCCTGGCCCCATGAGCAACCTCGCCTCACAGGGCCATAACAGGACATTGCCAAGGCTTTGGGATGTGACCCCCTCTAATAGCCACGAGTCCGAGCCGCTGTGTCCCCACTGTGTCCCTGCCACTGCTTGAAGGCGGAAACCCTCGATCAAAGTCCCAAATGCTGCACAGCYGCAGCAAGCGGGGACCAGCGAGCCCATCCCAAGCCTGCAGTGCTACAGAGCAACGCCGCTGCCAGGGACTGGTCATGTTCCTTACGTTTAATTTAAGCTTAGACCGTACTTATGGCACCACTTCTGTTCCCATGCCACATCCCTTAAATACCCCTACAACCAGTGGAGGATACCTAGAAAAGTACAAGGGCTGCTCCAGAGCGCTGCGTCTTCCCCCGGAAACCTTTGGGATAATAGCAAGAGGACTTCAGAGGACATAAACCCGGCTGCTTCGCTGACTCCAGGGAAACCTGCTGATTTACCTCCCTTTAGGACCGGCCCTGGTATTTTTATACTGCTGCCTACAATAAGCAGCCTCAGAAGCCTTTTGGGAGATGCTGACCGCAGCCCAGCCCAGCGAAGATGGCTCTGTGATAACCCATTGGCGGGACAAGCTGCATGGGGCAATGAGGGTGCGTGTGCCGTGCTGCCAGGACCAACGGCCCTGCGAGCGCCAGGTGGCATCGACAGAGCTGTTCCTGCCCTGTCTCCCGCGGGGATGCAGGGGCAGAGCAGGGTGGTGGGCTCAGGCAGGGGCATGGCTGTGTTTCAAGGCGCTGCAAGAGACGAAAGCCCCGGTCCTCTCCATCCACCTCCTTTCCCGACTCCTTCCTGCAAGCCAGATCTCTCTCTCTCTTGCCCTCCCAGTTATTATTAAGTTTCATTCACATAATAACAAACTTAGTGCCACAGGAATTTCCAGAAAGAGAGAAGTGGAGAAAAAAGGGAGCCAAAGAAAGCATGAGCGATGGCAAACGTGGAGAGAAGATTCCTCTTCCCAGCCTGGTTTCTCTGTGCTGATTTACATATATAATTCTTTTTTCTTTCCCCCTTTCTTGCTTGTTTGATTTTTGCATTATTTATGGCTTGTCTTCAGGGCCTGTATTTGCTGTTATTGTTTCATTCAACAATAAAATAGATTAGATAAAAACAAACTGTGCTGAGCCACGGCTGAGCCCGCCTGTCCTGCAGTCAGCCGCACCCACGAAGCCGGGCAGAGTGGGTGCTGCAGGTGTGAGTGGCCGGGCAGTGCCAGCCAGCCGGGGACGAGGGGTTGCTGCCTCTCCAGCCCTTCCCAGCCCAAATCCCCGCAGGCAGGGAGGTGCTGTGGGATGTGGCCTGGCCAGGATTTGGACTCCAGGTGCTGCCAGCCCCGCGAATACATGTCCTCTGCAGGTATGGGGGCTGCGCACAGAGCTCCTGGGGTCCTGGCACTGTGCCCAAACCTTAGATCCCCTCCCCGAAGCAAGAAGGTGGGAAATGCTGGTTGAGAGGAAAAAACGAAGCACTGGAAACTCTGGGATTTTTTAGGGCAATTTCATGAAATCCAACACACAACTAGCAAGGGTGCCCCAAGCTGAGCCGGCACTGGCTGCGGGTGCTGTGCCCCAGCAAATCTCAGCCCCAGGCGCTTTGGGAATGCGTCCCGGGAGGCGCAGCACTGTCCCGCAGCGTCGTGCCGGGGAAGGGCTCGGTGCAGGGTGGGCAGTGCTGCCCCGTGGCTGCGAAGCAGCTGGAGCAGGGGTGAAAAGCACCATCAGTTTAATGCCTACGATAAGGGCTGTCAGCATGCTGGCAGCCTCAGCCGCGCTGTGGGGAGCCACGCCGTTCCCCGGCCTTTTCTGTCTTCCAGTGGGCAATCGCGCTGAGCCTGTGGGCATGGAGAAGGAGGGACCCACCGTGGGGATGGAGCGGTTCTCCCGCTGCCCTCGACGGAGGGCTGCTTTGGGGTGCTTTTGTTGTGTTTTGCTTGAGCTGAAAAAGATGCTTTCCGCCCCTTCCTCCTTCTCCCCAGTGACGTTGATAATAATACAGAGACTGTACTCTGGGCTGTATGTGAGAACAAAGGTAATCATGGGGAAATACAGTGCATAGAAATTAAATCGGAAACGCAAGGCCAGGGTTTCCATTTCGGTTCAGCTTCTATATCATTTCCCATTGAAAAGGATAAACAGGCTGAGCACAAATCAGTTTAACGGCAGTGCAATTCCATGTTTCCCAGAGCAAATCGTAGCTCAAGCCCAAAGCAGCAGTGCGATACGCAGCACGCCAGCTCCGTGGGATGGCCACGGCATGGCACAGCCCCAGCTGAGTGTTGTGGGGCCACCCTGCAGGACTTGCTGCCCTCGGCAGCAGTGCTGAAATAACCTGGTTCACCAGGGTGCAAGAGGGGCTGGTGTCCCTCTCTGGGCTTGGGAATGCCAGCGGGCCCTTGCCTGCCTGATTCCCAGCAGAAAAGAGGTGTCCCATTGGGTGTCCCTCACATCCCTGAGCTCCCAGCGGCAGACTCAGACCCACCGGGAGTTTGCAGAGCTGTGCCAGGCTGCTCCCCCAGCATGGGCCGGGCAAGGAGGTTTTCACGCTGCTCACCACTGTGGCCCTAATTCCTTTCCTTCATCTGGCTCCTGCAGTGCATGTTCATTTAAAGCATGGCTACAGCTGCCATTTATTTTTTCTACGTAATCCTCATTGCTGTGCCTTGCTCTGTGGTACAACGCACGAGCCACTTGCCAGCGGAGCTGGGGCAGAAGCAAGCCGCCAGGCCAGTGCTCACCTGTAATGCTCGCCCAAAATGCCCTCCTTGGCTCCCCAGGCTGACATTTTGGGTTAGACCACAACAATTTGGCTCTCTGTGACTGCCCCCAGTCCAAAGGGGCAGTGGGGAAAGGCCGGATTCAGGTACAGGAGGGAGAGGTTTGTCCACGTGCCTGCGTGGAGGGTAAGAAGAGTGCTCAGACTTTGCTCGCCACCCCCAGATTGCCTCCAAGGTCTAAATCAGTTGTTTCCCATTTCACACTCGACATCTCAAATCCAAACAAAGAGCTGAAAGAATAGATCATGTCAAAATATTTCTGCTTCTCCCTCCTACGAGAATTCCCCATCAGAGACCAATCCAATTAAGGTGCTGGTTATGAAATTAACCATAATTACAAGAGCGATATTTAATGTTTTGCATTCTGATGAAGAAATGGAGTGGAAATGACAAAAAAAAATTGTGGGTCCTATTGAGATAACTAAGAGCAATGTGGGGGGGGGGGGGGGGGGCTGCCAGGGCAGCAAGGGCTGTGCAGGGTGGCAGGGGCTGGGCTGCACCACGGGCACCTGGCCCAGGGACCCCACAGCAGCAAGGGCAGGGGCTGGGTGCTCAAGGGCACATCCCTCAGGGAGCAGTGGCCAGCCTGTCCCCAAAAGCAGGGGATCAGCCCAGCCTGATGGCTCCTGGCAGGTATTTTGCCATTTGAGCATCACTCAGATGCTGCTGGGCCACAGGAACCACGTCCCAGGAGGCACAGCCCAGTCCTGCACCTCCTCACCCTGTCCCCACTCCCTGCGGGGACCCTCCAGCTCAGCCACAGGACTGTCCCCAGCTCAGGACACCGACCCCAGCCCTGAGACAAGGGACATGAGAGCTTCGGTGGGCAAAGACTTTGGCCTCTGATCAGGACACCTGGGTCCTCCTCTGGAGCCCAGGAGAGACATGTCCACGTGTGGACACATGTCCACTGCAGGATGCTGTGGGCACTGGAAGGCTGACTGGCTTATAGAGACACATGAAAAAAATTATGGAAGAAAACATGCAGGACGGTTAAACAGAAGCCATTTCTGTGCTTAACCGGGAGAATGAGCAAAACCAAGCCAAGCTCCCCAGCCCCCGTGAGAGGGATGCTGACCTGCTGCCCAGCCCTGTCCCATGCTCAGTTAGGAGACGCTGTTTGGATGGGGTATGGGGCCATGGAAGGCAAGGGATGGTGGCCAAGGTGTTGGCGAGGCCAGAGGGAGGGCTGAGCTGCTGGTGGGGCTCATGGCAGGGCTCCCCGCAACATGGCCAKGCTGCTGCCAATGCATCAACACACTCTGTGCATCCTCCTGGCAGGGCAAGGCATGGTCCAGGTGGGCTCTGTTAGTAACTCCTAGCTGCTGCTCCCGCAAGGTGGGAATCACCTGGGTCTTGCCCCAGCACAGCCGTTAACTCCAGCAGTGTGGGGTCTCTGCTCAAGCTGGGCGTTCTCCCTCCACTGTCTGCCCTTCCCGAGCCAGCCAGCGTGACCTGCTGCTCTCAGGGATGGAGGGAGCCTCATGCTCCCTGCCCAGGCTAAAGAGGAGATGAGGCCCTCTGTGGCATTTATTAGCGTTTATTCAATTGTCCGGGTCAAGGTGACAATTAACGCTGCCCGCTCAGACATGGCCACCTTTGTGCGACCTGTCCTTCTCCTGGCTCGCTGTGCCAAGGGGGGCCAGAGGCCACGCTGCGCTGCTGACAGCGCTCCTGGGGCTGGGGAAGCACTGGGGGGCGGGGCTACGGCTGGTGTTTCTCCCCTTCCCCAAGCCAGCCCCATCCTCAGATGCTCCTCTCCCTCTCTGTATCACACGTGCCCTGACACTGTCCCAGAGGCTGCAGATTCAAACAGCCACTAAAACTGGCTGTTAGTAAGACATGTCCCCAGCCAGGGTCACAGGGAGCTGGGACACGCGGCAAAGGCACGGAGACCTCTCTCCAGGCAGCTATTCCCCTCCGCAAACTCCAATTTTTACTCCCCCGGATGAAAAGAGAGAAGGGGGAAAAATTGACTCAGAAGAAATTGAGGCCATGGCCTTCAGTTGCTTTCTCCCTTTTTTTTTTTTCTTGGGTTGTTTGATTTGAGTTAAGCATTTGTAGCCCTCTTCTCTCTCATCCCAGCCTTCCCTGCTATCTGACAAGCTCTTCTGGCTCTTTTCCCACCAAAAGCCATTTCTGCTCATGCTAGGATAAACCCTGCTCCCTTCCCTTCTTGGGGTTTAGCAGAGAACGGAGGAGAGCTGGTGACTCAGTGCATTGGATGTGTTCGAGAGCTGGGCAAACACCCTCCCTCGCCAAGCTGTGCCACGACTTGCACCGTCGGCTGTGCCCTCCTCTTGCCGGCTTTGAACCACTGCCATGGTGGCTGGTGTTGAGCATAAAGGGTGAGTATGGGCACACTGAGCTCACGTTAGCCTGTACCATGGAAGGAGAGTCAATACAAGCCAACGGCACCACTAATATCCACCCCAGCACCAGCACTGCCCAAGCAAACTGCCCAAGGGGCCACAAGCCAAGGGAAGACCCAAGGGCTGGCAGGACTTAGCTGAGGTGACATGGAAAAGTGTCTCTCCAGCAGTTTCCACACCTGAAGCTTCGCAAAAGAGTTGGTGGAGTTGCATTTTCCACCAGGACATTCACAGAAATGTGCCTATTGCAAACACATCCTCCCCTGCCTTGAGGGGACGGGGTCCAACCTCCAGCCCCGACACAGATGTCACCCCAGAGTTGTCACAGCAGCCCACACCCAACAGCCATCCAACACACCCGGGCCCGTCACTGCCCAGTGACAACCACATACATGAAGCAACACCTGATGGAGTGTATTAATCCTCATCGAACCACAGTAGGATCAGCTGTGCTTTATAATTCAGCATCCGTAATTACACTATAATTACACTATAATTGTGGCGTTTTACTATAAAGTGATTTATCAACCCCTGAAATAAACCCTCAAGTTACAGGATTTTATACTTGTTACATACATCAAGCAGTATAAACTTCAGCATCATTACAGTGACTGTATTAAATAGGAAACTAAAGGAATAATAAGTCATTCAGTCATGCTGTTAACCTTCCAGTGATATGAAACAGTGGTAATTAGAGGTATCACAGAGTAATTACGTTATAGGTGGAGAGTAACTGCAGCACGGTACGGTATTACAGAAGTATAACCATCCGTTTTGTAATTAATCCCTCCACAAAAAGGCTTGGAAAACCTGACTCTTCCCCAGGTGCTGTAAACTCAGCTCCACTATCTCCTCCAGTCGCTTCCTGCCCATCCCATGAGAGCCTCAGTGAAAGCTGGGGCTGCCTGAGTATCCGGTGCAGGCAGGTGCCACTGCCCGCAGCCCTGCCAGCTCCGAGCTGCTGGCCGGGCCTTACAGCCGAGAGAGGAGGAGAAGCCCCCTCCTGCTACCTGGTAACCTGCAAAGTCCCCACCAGAGACACTGCTGCCTCCAGGGAGCATCTGTCCCTGTCCCATTGCGACAGCGCTGGGGAGGGAGCGAAAGGGCCTGGCTATGGGGAAAACTGCCCCAGCGTGTCTGTAGGAAGACGTGGAGGCTTTAGCCCAGGGACACATTTCTCTCTCGGCCTTACTCACCAGCCTTGCTAGGCTAAGAGTAAGGCTTCGGAGACCACCTCTCCTCCACGGTATTAAGCTACCGAGCCAGCGTGCTCCAGGAAGGAGCCAGGAGCAGCAGGCGAGAAGGCACGGCCAGCGCAGACATCTCCTCCCACCAAGCCCCAGCCCACGCTGCTGGGATGGGCGGAGGGCTGAGCGGGGCTTCATGCACTGGGAAAGTGAGGCTGCCCCTCGGCTCTGTGGCACCTGGGACAGGCACAGGGTGTTACTGGCCATTTGCATTTGCAAGAGGTCCAGGAGAGGGACAAGGCAGGCACTTGAAACCAGGGGAACGGACGTGGAGGAAGGGGGTCGAACAAAGGTTTGGGCTGTGGTGCCGGTGTGGGGCTGGGATAGCTGCCTTTGGGGTGAGGATGGGTTGGGCAGTGCAGGCAGCCCTGGTAAGGTCCATGCAGCCCCCATGCTGGTGGGCTGGCTGGAGGCACGGCCTCGCTGCTGCTCCACAGCTGTCTCCGGCAGGCGTGAAGGTCAGGTCACAGCTGCTGCAAGTGGTAGAGGAGCAAGGAGAGGGTTAAGGCTGGCAGGAGGGCTGGGATGGAGATGTGGAAGGGGTATCGTTTCAGAGCAGGCTCCAGTAGGTGGTGCAGAGGAAGGGGAGATGAAGGGAGAAGGAGCAGATCTGTGGAGTGGGGCTGCTCCTGGGGATGCCTGAACTGCTCTGCCCCATGCTCCCTCTGCGGGCTGAGACCCTAGAGAACAGAGTGGGCTGGGGGCGACCATGGGACTGTCACACTGGTCCCCTGCTGCAGGCCAGCAAGTAGTGTTGCTTGCTGGAAAGGGTGTTTGCTGGGGAAGGACCGTGGATGGCGACTGCTCGCATGGTAGCTGGGCTAGCGACAGGCAGAGAGAGGCAGCAGAGCCTCGGCTTTGCCAACCAGCACGTACCCGCGGTGAGGAGACCTGATCCCACCAGTGCCCACACTGTCCCTCCCTTCTAGTGCAAATCACTTTCACAGCACCAACATTCCCATTTCTTCTCAGAGGTGGCACCTCCAGCACCTGGAGTGAACCGTGCCTCTGCCCTTCGCTCAGAGCTATTTATACTTTGAAGGCGCAAGGTGAAAAATCTGATAACCTACACCACGGTATCAGAGAGCAACAAGCAATTGGCACTGCCCAGGAGGGCTCCCAAAGCCCTTCTGGCCAGCAGGCTCTTGGGCATCCTTGCAATCCCTGCCCTGAGAAGCCCCTTCAGCATTAACCCCTTCTTTTCTCTGCCAGACACAAACCAAGGGCTGAGCCCGCGCTGGCAGCCTGACCCTCCCCAGCATCTCCAATTCTCCGGGCTGGCTCCTGTGCGTGGGGCTGAGCCCAGGCGCGGGGACCCTTCAGTGCCCCCACATCTGCTCCCTGGAGCCTGAGGGATCATCCCATCCAGCAGCAACTGCCCACAGCCCCAACTCACCTACCTCCAGGCTGGGGGCTGGTGATGGAGAGGTGAGCCCTCACCCTGAAAAATTACCCTCCATGGCTCCTGCCTCTCATGGTCACTCAGGGCTGGTGAGCTCTCCCTGCCCGTATTTAACCCTTCATGTCTCTGCCTTGGGGAAAGGCAGAGGGCCGATTCCTCCTCTTGAATTAACCCTTGCTGGCTAGGGAGCTGGGCACAGCCTGCTTGAGGGCTGATCCCCCTGCTCCCCAGCAAGTCCTGGCAGGTAGTGCTGTCCTGGCCATACCCTACCTGAATATGTAATCTGCTCCAGACGGGCTAACTCATCTGCTTAACTACCAGGGGAAGGAGGAGAGCTCCCACATCAGGATGCAGCTCTGTGCTCAGCTAAGCACCACCGAGCCCCAGCCCTTCGCTGTGCGAGTCAGCCTCGGGTGGCCGGGACCCCAGTCCCGCACCCCGGCCCCGCCTGGCTGCAAGCTGCCCTTCCCGCAGGGGCCGGGCAGGGGCTGCGGGGAACGGCAGGGGAGAGACGCAGGGGTGCTAGGGGGGAGATCAGCAGAGGGAAGACACCCGGGCAGAGCAGGGCGGTGGAGGCGATAGGATCAGCCCCAGAGGGGCTGGAGGACAGCAGGGCCCAGGGCACACGTTCCCCCCCCCCGCCCCACGCACCGCGGCGAGCAGCCCCGGCAGCCCCCGGCCCCGCTGTCCCTTCCCTCCCCTCCCCGCCCGGCGGTGCCCGCACCGCTCCCCGCGACCCGGACCCGCACCCCGGGGCGCGGCGCAAACCCGGCTCCGCGGCACGCACACACGCACCGCCCGTGCCCTCCCCGGTGCACGCACGAAGTTCCCAGCCCGGCGCCTCCGAGCACCGGCGAGGGTCCGGCCCGAGGGCAGCGGCGCGGGTCCGGCCCGGGGGGACGGAGCCCCCCAGCTCCCCTGCACCGCCGGTACCGCCAGCCCCGGTACCCCCACTCCAGCATCCCCGTCTCGCTTACCTGCATCTCATTCTCGCCGGCGATCTCCTTCGGTCAGAAATGGCATCTCCCCCGGCCCCCACCCCCTCCGCAAAAAACCTCCACCTGCAGTAACGCAGCTCCCCCTCTCCGCAGCGACAGCACGAGAGGCGGCGGCGCTCCCGGGTCCGAGCCGCTCCCCCCAGCCCCGAGCCCGGGGGAGGGCCGGGCCGGGCACGGGGCCGCTCCGGGGCCGCC
>JAYKAV010000430.1:0-51535 GCA_035582835.1 Phoebastria nigripes | reverse complement strand
TCCGGGAGGAGCCGCCGGCGGGCGCGGGGCGGTGCGCGGAGCGGCGCGGAGACGGGAGCGGCGGCGGCAGCCGCGGCCAGTCCCCTCCTCCTGCCGCCTCCCCCGCTCCAGCGCGGCGAGGGGAGGCGAGAGCCGGGGGGCGGGGGGTGCGAGCCCCGCCGGGTCCGGGGCTGCGGGGCGGGAGCAGCCCCCCGTCCCCCGCGGGCAGCGGGGCAGGGGGAAGCGGTGCTTTTTGGGGAAGAGCCGCTGTCTCCCTCGCACGGGGGAGGGTGTCGTGGCACCGGCAGACCGAGCGGCTGTCCCCGCGATCTGGCGGCAAACCGGGGCCGGGCCTGGGGAGAGTCGGTGGCTGGTCGCCCCCGGCAGCCCTTGCAGAGAGGGGGGCCACCGGCAGTCCCCGCTCCTCTGCCGCTGGTGCAGCCTGGTTGCTCGCAGAGGACGGACTAGAGGAGCGCTGCCGGTCACCCTTGCTTCAGTGCCCAACCCTGCTTGAGCCTGCTGAGGGAACATGCCAGGCTACCCTGGAGATTTCAGAATGGTCCGTCCTACAGCAGCTACCTCTGCAAAGCGTTTTGCTCCTCTTTTTTCACTGCTCCCCCCCAAGCACATGAGAGGAAAAGGGCTGCAAGGGGTCAGGGAGACGCCTCTGAGGACTGATCTGGGACCTGGTGATCCCAAAGGTCTCCTTGGAGGCTCGGCGTATGCTGAGCTGGTGGTATCTCATTCAGGACTACATGCACGACTTCCTGAACGCTGCCCACTGCTTCACCCCCTTCCATAATGGACACTGATTTATCGAGCACCATTAGCAGATTTGCCCAGCACTGGCTCTTCCAGCAGAGGCTGATTTCTCCAGCAGTAATGGACACAAACTTTGTGTCTAATGTGCACTTTCCCCTTCTGCCTCCTCTCCGCAGGGCTCTCCTGGGGCGCTTCCCGCTCTGTCCTGCTTCTACCCAGCTGTCCCCGCAGCGTGGCCGGCTGCGGGCCAAGATGGACCCAAGGCAGCTGCACCAGGGCCCTCCATGTTGGCACGGTGGGTCCCAGGAGCCTTCCCTTGCACAGCTCTTTCAGCTGGTGGGAGCTTTTGAGGAAGACAATGGCTTGGCCTTCCTCCACCAGCCATTTAACCAAGCCCAGGGGTGGAGATTCCCATGCAGAGCATCCCTCTGGGCAGGCCTCCCTTCCTCCCTCCTGCGAATGCGGAGCTGTGTGCTCGCCCCAGGCTTCTCCTGTGCGATGGCATCCCCCCAGCCTGCAGGGAGGCTGGCGTGCAGCGTGCCAGAGCTGGGCCAAATGCCCATGTGTGCCTGCCATGGAGCATGGGAGCCCAGCGGCTGTCCTGAGCTCATGTCCCTGCAGCGGGCTACGAGCACCCCTCCACACTCAGACAGAGGCTGCTGCCTCCCCAGAGCCCGCAGCAGAGCTTGTTATCCTCCTGCTCGGCACACACAAGCTCCTGAGCGGAGCAGGAATAAACAAAGGGTAGGCACCGCAAGCTCGCCAGCTGAGGGCTGAATCACTCCCGCTCCCTGCTCCCCCTCGGCGCTCCTGCCCACTCCCAGGCTGCTGCCTCTCCTCCTGCGGGCACAGACCCCGGCTCGGCTGGGAGGGTGGGTGCCTGTCAGGTGTGCAGCCCTGCATGGGCTTGGGCAAAGGATCCTCGTGGCAAGAAACACGGGGAGGTGAGAGCGCATGTGTGCATGCACACATGCTTTGTTCCTGACATCAAGGAAATTCAGCCTGGCCCCTCTCAGTGGTCCTCAGACCTTTACTCAGCGCAGATCAATGCCTCTTATTATTATGGCTATTTCAGTGATGCCATCGATGTTAATAGCACTTCACAAACACAGACAAAGCTGGCAATCTGAATGCAGCCAGAAAAAACAGAGGACAAAAGACAGGCTAAGAGCTCTGAATGCCGTTTTTAATGCTTCCCCTCCCATGGTTAAAGCCCCACTAAAGTGCAGGGCACCATGTATTCAATAATAACACTCCAGAATAATTCCTGGCATTGTCTGGTGTGAGAGGGGGAAATTTTACCTCAGCCCTTCCACAAAGATACGGCAAATACGCCATGCAAGCGGCGCTGGTGGCCGTGTGAGAGCGATGCTATACGCTGCCTGGAAGCAGGGGGCCTTCCAAGACCGTCTTTCCCACCTCGGCTCCGACGGCTGTCCCCACCCCAGCAGCACAGCGAGTGGCAGAGGATGAGGGGCTTGGTGTGAAGAAGCAGAGACAAGCTTTTGGGCTAAGATGGCATCCGTGCACACCTCTGCTATAGAAAAGTCCTGTGCAAAACCTGCCTTTTCTGTAACCTCTGCATGTGATTTCTGACTTGGGCGGGCAGAGGGAGCAGCGCAGCAGGAGAGGCGAGGGCAGCATGGGTGCGCCAGGCACAGCGGTGGAGCAGAGCCCTGGTTTGCTCTGCTAGCTATGGTGGTGCATTTTGGCCTGCAGCGAGGCGAGGCAATGGGGAGGATGGAGAGCGCAGTGAAAACAAAGTGTCACTTAATAACCATTCTCCTAGCTGGGTGCAGGAGCATGAAGGCCCTTATCCATGGCACCAGAGTTTATGAGGAGCTGTTACGCCTAATCTCCCCAAGATCTGCCACACCCCTCAAGGAGCAGTGCTGCCATTTGGGCTTTTCCCTTCCTCCAAAAACTCTCACCCCACCTCACGGGCAACACTTCCTTACCCCAACAGCCCCAAGGACACCTTGGGCAAAGGCAGGTCCCAGCAGCAATAAACCTCCTTGATCTCTGCAGGAGGAACTGCACTGGCCCCGACACAGAAGCCCCAAAGGCTCCGACATTTCTGCATTTAGTGACCCATCATCGTAAGCTCTGTGCTGGCAGACCCTTTGTGCCCTTCTTGCCCCAAAATGTTGCTGTTGTGCAGCCCTGGTGCAGCAGTGAGCTCCTGGGACTGGAGTGAGTGATCAGGACAGCTGCCCAGGAGCGAGGCCAAGGCACTTTCCCCCAGGGACCAGTGAGCAGCACAGCTCACCCCACACAGCACCAGAGGCCCAAATCTACCTGGGACTGTCAGGTTGTCCCCAGCTCTTCACGGGCCACCGCTGGCCAGCATCTCGCCACCACAGACAAACAGCTACCACGAGGGCTGAGACCATCCCGCATGCAGACAGTAACGCAGCCCACCCTTAACACGTGCTTGACATGAAGGTCCTGCTTGAAGAGGAGCAGCGATGCAGCTCAGAGGGGGTAAGTTTGTAACGTTACCTGGGAGAAGGGCATCAACAGGACATTAGGAAAAAGAACAGGATAACTGGGTGCTACCGTTCCTGGCAAGGGGCTGCTTTTGTAAAGGGACATTCAGAGTTAAGGTAAGGGTAAGCTTACTGTTAAGGTCCCCGAGGTGTTGTAGCATGGGTTACAGAGCGCTGGGGACAGCCAGAAGTACGCACCCAAACCTCACTGGAAGTACTGCCCTGCCCTCTCCTGTCCCCACTAACAGCCTGTATCTATTTGCAGCTGCCAGCTTTGCAGTAGACATGCTTTTTTTCCCTCTCCCATCACCTTTACTGGCCTCCCCCACACTGTGAAGACCAACTCCAGCTGTTGTGGGCCACAAAGACCCACTCAGCTGGGTCAACCTCCTTCTTGCAGCATGGAGCAACTCAAAGCGAGGGGCACTCTGGCCCTCCAGGTGTGACTATCCCATCCTGACCTCCATGTAGCCCCAGGCTGCAGAGGACACCACAGAGAGCAGCTCCGCTCGCAAACCCTCATTGAACATTTTCCTCTTTAAAACCTGTAGGGAGCAGCAAGAACATTTGGGTGTCCATCTGTGGGGGCTCATCCCTCAGACAGATGCTCCAGCTCTTTGCCACTGCCATCCTCAGATGATAACGGGCTGTGGCAGATGGTTCCCTTCTGTTGGCAGGAGGCAGGAGTTTATCCCTGCTCTGAGCTCCCTCCTGAGAGGCGGCACCTGCACACCGCACAAGGGACCGAGCCTCCAGGCCGGGCAGCAGGGAGCAGACCTGCCCCTCAACAGGGCTAGCTGGGACATGCTCTGATGTTCCGCAGCAGCATCTCTCTTGGTTTTGGCACACGTGTCCAGGAATCCCACAAAAGGTTCAGAAAGGGCTGAGCTGGCAGGAGGGAGATGATGGATTTTAATTACTCCCATTATTATTATAGTTCCTTTTCTTTCAGATTTTCACACTTTTGTCGTAACAAGCTGAGCTGAGAAAATACGTGCAAATGCCAGGCTGAGATAAGATGTACCACACCTTGAAGTACTGCCAGCACCAGCTCTGGGAACACCAGATCGGCTGTTTGCCCCTCCAGCCTCCTCCCTTTGTCAGCAACGACAGAGGGAGGGTCTGCGCCTGATCTGCCCCTGCACACCCGGAGAGGAGGGTGCCTTTCATTTCCCCTGGGCTCGGCCGGCAGCTGGCTCCTTGATCCTGCCCAGTACTAACCAGTCCCTGGAGAAGGCAGCCATAACCTCCTGGCTGCTCGGGATGGGGATGGAAAGGCAACTCAGATGTCTCATGTTTGCCTTGCACAACACGTGCACAGACCTCCTCTGCCCACCTTGGGGCTGCAGCTCTGCAGGCAGCAGGACCTGTTCCCGAGGACAGCTGAGAGCACCTGGCCCCTGCGGATGCAGTCGGGGGAGAAACGTGCTCTCAGATCGTGCGTGCTTTCTTCCTCGGAGGTGGTGACATTTCAGTGTGTGTGGGGGGGAGTGGGACAAAGGGGCAATGCAGGATACTTCTGCTCCCCCGTCCCCATGGCCATCTGGATGTGTACTGATGCCTCCTCACAGCAGGCTGAGTCAGTCCAGTGGCTTCTCATTATCAGCTGGAGGGAGTCCAAATTCTGCATTGTACGGCTGCTCCTGAGTGAAATTGAGGATCGTTATCAAGTATTATCATAATGGTTTCTCTCTGTACTGTCTTGTACTGCTCCTTGCCCTGGTCAGCTGATTGATTTGGAGCAGAAGGAGGAAATGTACCAAAAATCCTTCGACCACCAGACGCCCACTTGGGACAGCTGCGGCAGGAGCCATGCAACGTCACCGTTGACATGGGCTTGGGCTGTGCAGGCCATTGAGGGCAATCCTACCACTGTCCCCATGCACAGCCTCACTTGCTGGGAGGCTGCAGCCCCTCTGGCACCAGACACACGGCTGAGCCCATCTCCAGGCATCTCTGCTCAACTGAAGCAAGGTGAGAGGTAGGAGATGCTGTGCTCATGCCTTGCCCATCTCAAATCATGACACAACCTCTGTGATGCTCCAGAGAACAGGTAGACAGAGGGAAAAAAGCCTTCCTGTAGCCCCTCTCAAGCGGGTGCTGCTGAAGGGGAGATGAGCTGCTGGTGCACAGGGGCTGCCCCAGCTCAGCTCACCCAGGTCTCTGCCAGGGCCCTGCCACCACCCTGACCTGTTCGAGCTCAGGGTGCGGAAATTAGGCCTTGCTATGAAATGCTCTGCCATGGAGAGAAGCCACATGTCCTAATGTCAGCCTGACTCAAGTGGCTGATAGCTTGACTGCTCTGTCAAGTAGCCCAAACACGCTGCGTGAAGGGCTGTGGAAAGAGCTCCATTAAATTCTTAAGCTCATTGACACGTATACAGAAGGTATTAATAATATCAAGCATCTCAGTGTCTATTGTAGCCCACATCCAGGAGATGAAAGATAATTTCTGGGACAAGGAAGGTATGACAGTGACAGCTTTTTACCAGCTTGGTGTAAGAATAGGAGCCGCACAATGGGACAAAGAGCAATGATTAAAGGTCTTTTCACAAACGAGAGAGGGCCTGGAGACCGTGGTGAGTGTGGAGGACATGAAAGTCGTATCAAATGCCCACGCAGAAAAAGAAAAGGCTGTGTTGGACAAGGAGGATGGGAAGGTGGTGTGGGAAACGTTCCACTGGGGCTGACTCACAAATGCTTGGCAACTAACGGAAAGGGGACAGGGTGCCTGGAGGGGATGAAACAGGCTCCTCACCTTAATGTTTAAAAGAGGTTTGGCCCCTGCCTAGTGTGCCAGGCAGAGAGATTGGCATGCCTCAGCTGGGGCTGCAGCCAGCCTGGCAAGCGGTGCAGGAAAAGGTGATGCTGAGGAGCAGGGGAGGGAGCTGAGCTGCACTGGAGGCTGGGCAGAGATGGGGGAGCAAACACATCGGCCAGGGAAGGGGAGTCTGGCACAGGGCAGGGCAAGGAGGGAGTTCTGCTCACTGAAGGCCAGAGCTGGAGAAGCAGAGGTGGTGGACCCAGCACCTGGACACCCTCGGAAGTGTAATTATTATTAATATCCTTAGTGTTTCTCTGCACACATACACGCTCCCCTAATGTACACTGCACATGTAAACAGCCGCCTAGTGACATTTGTACACCCAATTACACCTGCATATCATTGATTTACATGCACAGTTGGAGAGGAATTAAAACACTGAAGCCTGCTTTGCACTTTCCCATGGCCACCTCCATGAACCCACACCAAGGAGGAAGAGCACCTTGCACCGGGGCCAAAGCCTGGCCCGGTCCCCTACGCTTTGCACCTTTTGATTTCCCTCCCCTGCAGCGGTGTGTGGGGAAAGCCCCGGCCTCGGCGCACGCCGAGTGGGGTGGGCTCATGCCGGTGCCCTCTCCTGCAACGTGTTCATCTGCAGCGACCCTAAACCCAGCTGTAACATTTGCTGTTTGCTCAGCTCCTGTCATAAGTGACTGGCGCCTTTCCAAAAAGGATTAAAAGCAGGGAGTGAGAAACATAAAAGCTCGTGTAATTATGTGCAAAAAGTCCCTTAATAATTTATAGAGGGAGAGGGTAAATACCTTCATGTGTTATTCAAGTGCAGCTCATTGTCCCGTTTGGCTAATACCCAGAGTGCACGCATCACAGGCTTCATCCGGGAGGCTGTTTTGCCTTTAATACCTTTCATAAATTATTGAATTTATAAAGAGGAAAGCAGGTGTCATGTTGCTCCTACAAACAGCTCGTTAGTTAAAACTAACGAAGGTGAGGAGCAACAGTTTCCTCTTGCCTTGTCTATCTCCCCTCTCGCTGTCTCTGCTGTCATCTGCGATGCAGTGCAAACCCTGAGCTGGGGCAGAGCACTGGCATTTGCCTAAAAAAACGAAGTCCCAGGGAAAATCAGAAGCACTGGCTGCAGAGAAACGGCTTGTGGCACCCCTAACCTCTGGCTTTCTGAGACCTGCTTGTGCCCTCAGTGGAGGCTGGGGAGGTGGTGAGGATGGAGGTGTGGAGAGGATCCCCGGCTCCATCCCCAGCTCACCTGCTGCAGTATCATCATCTTCATAGAATGTCACCTGTGGTCCTCTGCTTGGACGTAGCAATGGGGCGTTAGCTCCTGGGAGTACCCAAGGATGCTCTGGGTGCTCTGCTCCCGGAGGAAGGGCAAACACGAAAGGTGGACCCTGAGGGTAGGACAAGGCAGGAGGCAGAGATCTCTGTGGCAGGAGAGCTGAGCACAGACGTGTCCCTGCCTGGTGGTCCTCTCACCACAATAGCCATGTCTGTCCTGTTTCTAGCAGACTAGGGCCAGGGTGCAAAGCCTGAGGGCTGCTCCTGAGCGCAGGGGATTGGGTTTCAGGCTGGCTGGGGGAAGCACAGCATCTCCCTGATTTTTTGCTGAGCGAGGCAGGGTGTTAGAAGGCTGCCTCTAAAAACAGCAGACGTGTGACTGAGTCAGGCAGCACGTGTCTGTGCGAGGGAGTCAGCCAGAGCACCTGCACACAGGAAAACCAGCATGCAAGCACGCCCACGCAGCCTCCGCCGGCCGGCTGGGCCCCCCCGCGCAGGCTGTGCCCCCCACCTCTGCGCTGTGGGACAGGGCATAGCGAAAGCACGCCGCCAAGGCAGAGCAAGTCTGCGCTCAGGGAGCAGCTGGTTCGGAGGCTCTGCTTTCACACCCATGAGAGAGTCACTGAAGAGATGAACCCCCACACGCACCCTCTCCAAATATAATACATATGCATTAAAAACAGATATGGAAAGGCGAGCCATCAAAAGTACTTTAAACAGAGTTTAGAGCAGCTAGCGCCAAATCAGAGTCAATATGCTGCAACGCAAAGGACCCACACGGAAAACATTGCTGCAGTGAAGCCGGCAGTGCCGGCATCCCGACAGCCACAGCATGGCACAGAGATATGGGGACACATGGAGCAACCCAAGCCGCTTTGGCCCGCGACTGCCAGCAGCGAGGCACGTTTGAGCCACATGATGAATGGTGGACCCTGAAGAAGACCCAGCAGGGCCTTGSGGGCATGGGAAGAGGGAACTGAAACTATTGATAATCAATTAACTCCTTCAATTATAGAAGCCTAATGAGGTAGCGCAAAGTCAGCTCTAATGAACATCAGTTTAATAGAGGCAGTTCCTCCGGGCGCTGGTTTTTGACTCAATCTTTACAAGGTAGGAAACACTGCAAAAGTATCAAGCAATTAGTGTCACTTAGTGAACACCCGCTCCCTGCTCTCTGCAGAGCTGACAGTTCATGGAGAGCAGGTGGCTGTTTTGGCATGGGGCATCCCTGACCCCCGGGAGAGGTCCTGCCCTGTGCCCGCTTGGTCCCCAGCGTGGTGGCCCACCAGCACCGGGATGGCCTGGGAGGCAGCTCTGCTGCCATGGCTTTCCTGGCAGCATGGAGCTTGTTTATCCTGGCGGAGCGTGCAGTTTCTGGGGATGCTGCCGGATGCATTAGTTGCCGTAAGATGAAGCAAATGTCACAGGGCCCAGCTCTCCCCTAGAGGCAGCTATTTTTTCCTTTTTTTGGTGATGACAGCGTAAGTGACAAAACAAATGTCACTGCCCGCTGGCCCTGATGCCTCCCTGGAAACCTGCCGGGTCCCATGGAGCACAGGGGGAGGAAGGGGGTGGTGGTGAAGGGGGGATGCTGCTCCCCCCAGCAAAGCACCATCGCTAATGCCGCTGCACAGGCCCCCTGTGTGCCCATTACAGGGGCAAGCAGTGGCACAGGGGAGCTGTACCAGGAGCCCAGCTCAGACAGTGCGGGGCACCCCTGTGCCATGGCTGCAAGCAGGCCCCAGGGCAGCCCGGTGGAGGAAAGTGTGTCTGTTCTTGCTCAGCGGGACACTGCTGATCTGGAGCCGGGGCGGGGATCTCCCACAAAGCTGGGATCCCGGTGGTGCCATCCCCTCGGAAGGCACGGTGCTGCACTGACCGTGTTGAGGAGGGATTTACATACTAAGGAGCCTCCAGCAGAGTAAAGACAACCTAACATCTATTTTGGGTCTCAAAGCCAAAGGCTGTATTTCAAATCCGCTAATCAGGTGAGAATACAGCAAACTCATGCAGAGTGGAGCTGCGGAAGGAGGGGGAGCCTCTGGCTCCTGGCAGCACTCCCCACTCCACAGCCAGGTCCCCATGGGGGCTGGAGGGGGCTTCATGGCAATGGCCCCCAGTGCCCCATCAGCACCCACCAGAATTGGGCTTCCAGGGGAAGGGACCCCCCACTCTCGTGGGGGCTGAGCCCCAAACTCCTGCTGCATGGGGTCCATACAGAGGGGCCCTTCCAGCGTCTAACCCTCCACGTGCAGGGGCTGCCGGGGCCCTGCCTTTACCCAGGGCCATCCAGAGCTGAACCAGAGCACAGATGCCATAAAGAAAGCAGAGAGAGGGAGGGAAGAACCCCCCCACATCTTGTTGTGATTATTAAAGACAAACCCCCCTGACATCTGCAGTATTCAGCCATTTTTAAAAAGCAATGTCTCCACCTGAAAGAGCACTTCAAACACAGAGACATTTCCTACGAAATTCCATGGTCCCGCAAAGCTCCCGCGCAGCTCGAGCTGCTGGAGGGGCACCGGCGGCTCGGCCCCACTCCCCACAGACGGAGCAGATGGAGGCATGCAGGCTTGCTCCCCAAGCCCAGGTGTGTGGTGCAGGGGCTGCCCGTGCCTCTGGATGCTGTGGCAGATGGAGGTGGATGTGTGCTGCCTGTGCTGCCTGCTGGGACCATGCAGCCTCCCTGCCCTGCTGATAGGAGCAGGCTGGGAGCAGGGTGGATGGCTGGAAGAGCCCAGATGCCAGGAGAGGCACAGGCCAGGTCATTCACCCACGTGGATGTGTGCATGTCTATAAAAGCTCTTGGGTCTGAGCACCATTCCCAGGGGTGTAATGTGTGGGGTACTCCCAGGGCAGATGGCCCCTTGGCCCAGCCTGGGGAGAGCATGGAGAGGAGGTGAGGAGCCCAGAAGCCATCCCAGCCATCTCTGCCATCCCTGTGCAGAGCTGGGCCAGAGCTTGCATGGGAAGAAGGACCCAGGAGTCTCGCAGCGTCACTGGTGCAGGCCAGAATAAGCCAGAAAGGAAGTGCAAGGCAGTGGATTGGAAGAAGGAGAGACACGGGTAGATATAGGTAGGGAAGATAGCCCCGCATGCCTGGTACTAGACCCATACAAAAATCTGAATCTGGGAATCTCCAGTTCCCATGAGCAACTTATCTGAGAGCAGTGTAACCAGCAACTGCCCCAAGCTCTTGCCAGTCTGACAGCACTGACTGCAGATGCCAACCCTGGGGGGCTACTGGATCCTGAGCTCAAATGGATCTGCAAAGATCTCCAGGGGATGGTCCCCTGGCCTGGCTGCTGGTCAGCCTCTGGGTGGGCAGGGGTGCGCTGGTCCTGGCTGGCCTCCCCCACACCATCTTGTCACAGTTTATAAGGGCCAGAAAAGGTGCTGAGAGTGGGTCTCGGGAGTGCAAAACGCCCAGGGAAGTGGGGTACAGGCTGTTGTACGGAGGATACTCAAAGAGCCATTTTCATTAACAGCTACGCAGCTCCAGGCGCTGGAGATTATTCTCGTCTCTTTTCTTGTTTGGCTGACTTACTCAAAGAATATTAGTGGATTAACTAAAATTCTTATGATGCTGGAGCAGCATCTTCACAGGGAGGTTAGGGAGGTGGAAGGGGTAGATTTCATGTTACCCTGGAGCAAGTCTGCAGCTGGGCGGGCTTGCCAGGGGAACAACAAGAGGCGCAGAGTCCTGGCAACAGTCGCTCTCTTCTCCAAATCTGGCAGTGTTGTAGAGAAACAGTGCTGTCTGGAGGGCAGCAACATCAGAGGTTGGCAAGCCACGCGGTCCCTCCTGCCTTCTTCCCTCTCACATGTTGCGCTTTGCAGCTTCTGGGCTACATTTCACGGGGAGGGCTTGGGGACGCAGGGGACTGAACTCAGGGATGTGGGAAGTCTCTTCCCACCTTCTGTTCCTACGTCCTCCTTCCCGCAGGCAACTCCCACGGGCGCTGTCGCTCTGATAAGCTCTGCTTCCTTGTCCCAGAAGGTCCCATGGCCATGCCCTGGTCTCCTGGTGGCCCTCACAGCCCTCAGATAAGCAACCTCACAGCGTCCCTTATTTTCCTGGGCTGTGTTGGCACATGTGGTGGAGTCTTCCCCCTTCCCACCCCCCTCCCCATCAACTGGCAAAGCCCCAGCAGTTTCCCCCAGAGAGCATGCGGTGAGACACAGCATGAAACAACCGCAGATAATTAAAGGATTGAATGGGGTATCAGAGAAGAGCAGGGAGCTTGCAACATCCATAAATAGCTCGCCTTGCCGAGCTGCTTAACTCCTTGCTTGTTCTTGCCAAAGTGCAGACCCCAAAGGGATAGTGCCTGTGCATGAATAGGGGTGGAAAGTTCAGGAGCGTATTTTTAAACCATTCAAGCTGTACTCAGGCTGAGTGATACATTATTGTCTGTGTGTGTCACTTGAAATGTCTTATGAATGCAAGAAAAAAAAGCACCATTTTGCCTCTCTAAACTCCCACCCCTCTGCTCCTACCCAAATAACGTCAGGCTAGATCTGACAGGCGAAAGAAAGCACCACAAGATAAGGCTGGTTAAAAGCAGCGTGAAACACTCTTCTCTGGAAGGAATAGCCCCGGTTTGCAGGGCCGGAGGGCAGTGGGGCCGGCAGCAGGCACAGGGGCAAGCTGGCACACATCTGCACAAGGACAGTGGCGTATCAGGGAAGAGCCTGCTAGAAAAATACTGGGGTCCTCAAGGAGCCCCCAGGAAGGGCGGTACTGCTATGTGCCTAATGGAGACGGAGTCCTTCATCTCGCACGGCAGCAGATCTTCCCCAGACCATGGGAATACTGGATGTAGAGTTAGTGGCCCAGGATAGCAGGGAAGTAGGGTCAACTAGTCTTGACTATTGCCCCAAAAGCACAAGGGGCATAAACCCACTGCTCACCCCTGTTACCCCACCCTGGGTCAGAATAGGATGGCATCATCTCAGTGCCACGGTGCTGCCCATCCTGAGCCTCTGGGGCCTCTCTGGGGGCTGACACTTGGTGACGGTGACAGTCCGCCAGTCCCTGGGGCTGGTAGCCAGCCTCAAGCTGTGGCTGGAGACAGAGATACCAAAGAGCCTGACAAACAGCTGGAGCCATGGCGAGATACAGTGGGACAGAGGGAAAACAAACCAGAAACTCACTGGGAAATCATTCCTCTCCTAAATGGTGCTGATATAATTAAGCAGCACAGGCTTTATGAATGATACCATCTCTGCCTCAAAACACATCATTACCTCTCTCTGTTAAAGCAGTATTTTTAAACATATATTTCCTCTTTAAATGCCTGAGGAGAAGGCTCCGTGGCTGGGACGCCAGGATATGTTGCTAATCACCTCTTATTTCACCCAGTGGCAGGGAAGCATTTCGTGCTGAGCTCTGGTTCTCCTGCACGCACACCGCTGCGCACTTCTCCCCTTCCTCTCCTCTCTGCTGCCTTTCCTACTGCCACCGATACCAGAGGGGATGACGGAGCCGAACCTGCACCCTCCAGCCCCAGAGGGCTTGAGCCTCCCTGTGCCCAGCCTGCCCAGGATGCTGGTGCCATGGGTCACCCCAAACCCCTTCGCCCAAACTATGTGAGTCCATCACCTTACTGTTTTCCTTGTTTTACAGAAACCGAGGCTCAGGGAGATAATTCACCGACTGCTGACCCGAGCTGGTTTCCCACCTCTGGCACCCTCCCCGCCCCAGCGGGGTCTGGGTGATGCTCTCACTTTGGTACCATTTGGGCGTTTCTGTTCCCAGATGACTCACCCAGCCCACGCCAGGTCTGCCATGAGTGCTCACCGCAACGGATTAGAGAAGCCCAAGCAAGAACGAAGGGCTTTTGTGCTAGAAATTGAAAGTTGATGGAGTGTGTCATAGGAAAATGACAACAACCAACTGTACCTCGAAAGACAATTATTTTTCCCTCATTGGAAGTGATTGAATTTCTCCATCAGTGACACTACTAATGTCGTCAACACCAACAGCTCTCTTAAGCAAAAGCTCTTTCTCAGCTGCGCACTTCAGATTTTCTTAGACCTGCCCTTTCCTCCCCTCCCTGCTTTGCTTCTTGCTCTTTTGCAGGACCTGCTCAGCTCATGGCCAGCTGAGAGACCAACATATCAGATGCATGCACACTCCCTCCCCATCCCTGCGGCTCCCACAGATACATGYCTCCGTAAGATCTGCTCCTCCAGACTATTTCTGAATATTCTACGGCTGGAAATTACAAAGTTGAATCATGTTGCTTAACTGCGATTGGCCATGCTACCGCTAGCTGCATTACAGCAACGGGGCCGCGCTCAGCTGTCTGATGTACGTACCCAGACTAGCGAAGGGAAGAAGCTAGGAGACACGATGCCCTTTCTAGAGATGAGGAAAAGGATCAGGCTGCACCTCYGACTGCTGTGGGATTTGAACGTTGTACAGCCACTGGCACCCCGGAGACCCTGCTGTCCCTGCAGACCCTGGAGCACCATGCTCAGGCAACTCCAGCCTCCTCCACTGCCACCTTCAATGTCATGGACACTTGTGCTGGTGCTGGACACTGGCCTGGGGATGCCCTGCAGCCACATCGGTCTCACACCAGGGCAAAAGGGACAATGCTGCTGCCCGAAAGCCCCTTCTCCAAGTGATTTTGGCCCAGAATCTGGAGTAGCACAAGCCCCAAGGGCTGTGGGGTGGGGTCTTGTGTGTGCCCGGGGCACAGACATGCTTTCCAGCGGCACCGGCTCCCTCCCATCCCCAAGGTACTTCTCCCTCCCAAATCCAGCCCGAGTTAATTCCTGCTGGCAGAAGGCCAGCCTGATTTATTAAGACACACAAACTAATGAATGAGCCACAGAGAAGCACCGGGAGCCCGGTACATCCCATAGCACCAACCTGCACTGGGCTAACTGAGCCTTGCAAGGCTCCTGACGAGCCTTGACCTCGCCAGCAAAAGCATGAGCCCTGAGGACCCTAGTGAGCACAGGAGGGTGCCACCACCCCACATGCCTTTTGGGGGGACAGCGGTCACAGCCAGGCCTGTGCCGGTGCTGTGCAGGGCGAAAATCCCGGCTGGAAGGACAGGGAGGGCAATGCCACGTCGGGGCGAGTTGTGAGGCTAGCACAGGCAGGCGCGTCACCATGCTCCGCTCTGTGGGTGCCACACAGGCCAGGGTTGAGAAATGCGCACGCTCCGGCGGCTGTCAGAGCCGCATATGTTGTGTGGGTTGAGAGTACGTATGTTAGATATACACACATCTACGTGTGTGTGCGTATATATATACACAGACATATATGAGAGAGACTATTATAGATACAGATTTACATATATAATCAACACCAGAAATTACTGCAGGATTTTTAAGACAGCAGAATCAGCCCCAGATATCAGAAAATGGCTATCTTTATCTCTACCATCTCAGCCTGTGCCTTTGGTTAGGCTGGCGAATGCCACGTGCCAGAGCCCCAGCTGGGGAGGGTGCTGCAAGGGTGCTGGGGAGGCAGGGCTGCCCATCTCCCACACATGCACTCTCCACAGTGCCCTGGGAAGGAGCAAAGCATCCTCCCTGGCGTGCAAGCTGACAGCCACACACAGGGCATGCAGGGACCTAAATCCTACAGACCGAACGGGAGCCAGAGGGGATCCATGTGACCCAATGCAGCCCGCATCCATGAACAAGCCAGATGAACTGCCATATTGCTAATGGAGAGAAAAGGCCTCTCAGGGGCAGGATTAATCTCTTTCTAAGGTGGCTGCCTGAGAAAGGTCAGATGAATTGTGTCTGGACGTGCCTTTTTTCTACCCGCTGACTATAAATGTCATCCAGCCAGCGGGCTCGGACGCAGGTACCTACAGAGGGGCCACGTGCAGTCAGGTGAAGTGAGTCCAAGTACATAGTTGCTGCTCTGGATCAACCCTGGTGCTACACACATCCGCAGGTGGCACAGGGCGGCAAACACACCCACCTGGCGCAGGGTTTGAAAATCTGAGATATTTGTTCCAGCCACACGGCTCAGCTGTTAAAAAGTTATGACCACTTCAGCTTGGTAAGGGAAACTTTTCATTCATTGTATCAGATAGCCCCAAGCAGCGTCACCCAGCTGTAAGGCACTTCAGAGTTGACTCAGTGTCACATTTAAGTGCTGGATGCATCAGAATTCAGGATGCTTCAGAAAGGTTATGTAAACCATTGCATCAAATTCTGGGAGAGTTATTAAGGTGAGTGGCAGAGCATGGGAGAATGGGTGATTATCTCACAGCAGTACTGTGGAACCACACGAGCAATGTCCAGCTTAAGGATGTAACTCATTCTCCTTACAAGCCTAATTTTGTTTCTCCCTAGTGCTTCTTAAAAAAAAAAAAAAATTAAAAAATCTGTCCTCCAAAGAATTCTCTATTCTGGAAAACAATTATTTGAGAGAGTCTCCAATTAATCAGCTAAGGCACTGGGGAGATAAGAAGGTTTGAAAAATGCAAAGTTTCTCACTATTGGAAAAGTCTTTTATCCCCCCCCCCCCCTTGGAATGTCATATTTTAAATTCAGTGTGTGATCTATTAACTCCAAATTTATTTTATTCATCTGAACTAGTGCCTTTGAGGACTTGGGGGAGGACTGCATGGTTAATTTTGGAGTTATTTACTATGGACTCTTGAACCTCTCAAAAGTGCGTGGGCTCCCCAGGGAGTTCCTCAAGTCTGCAGCACTTGTCTTCAAGGACATGAAAGCATCTGCAGGGGCCTGCAATTTTTCAGAGTTTGGAACAGACCCAGCCAGGTCGCAAGATGTTAGGAAATCTTTAGGAGCAGCAAATGCATTTTGTAAAGCCCAGAGCCGATCTGTTTGGGTTAAATAATGGTAAGAAGCCTGCAGGGGCAACATGAACACCTTGGGAATTGCAGGCCTGAAGCAGCCAGTTGAAGGACCTCCATAAGTCAGCAGCCATCACGCTGAAAATCTTTGGTGCGGTTGTGATAAAGCAGCCAAGACATGTTAATTATAAAAACATCACTGATGGAAGTCCTACAGCATCCTGCCCGGAGTGTCTCCCACATGGCAATGCTGCCTCCTCCCAAGAAAAGCCACAGAAACCACAGAGAAATAGCTAAAGCTGCCTTGTAGATCTCCTAATCTCACAGGATTTATACACCCCATCTCCATGTTGGCAGCCTGCGTCCACCTCCAGGTGAACCACTGGGATGTTGCTCCTTTGTGCACCTACACCAGGGTGAAATGGGGAGCGGATCCCGTTGCAGACTGACCCCTAGCACACAGTCCCAGTCCAGCAGCTCCCATACTGCTGTCCAGGAAGGAAGGCAGCTCTGCCTGCATGCAGGCACAGGTCTTGGCGGACGCACGGGGATGCTGTGTGAGCAGGCAGTCATGGCAGTGYTGGCGGTGTCTCCTGCACGGGACGCCCGGGTTCTGCCTCCCTGGCCCCGCACAGCACACCCACGCTCAGCCCCACAAGCAAAGGAGAAGAAAAGCATTGCTGAGTAACTCCTGGACAAAACGGGCAGCGTGAACTGCGCCAGGTGTGTAATAAAAGGTTTAGACCTATAGTTGTGCTGCTGTCACCCCCTCTGGTGGGTTATAAATGTAGTACATGCCATTGGCATTTGAACACTTATTTTCATTTTGCTGCGTATTCAGCCATGCGTAATCATGCCGGTGTCGAACAAGGGGGCAGTGACTCACAGGCGGGCTCCAGCAGCGTGTGGTCACTGTCCGGGGTGAGCTGCATGACAGTCCTGGAGAGCTGTGCCTTTCTAATACCACAGTACTGCTCCTTAAATCCTAAAAGCACTGCTATTGAATAAATCCTGCACAAGCCCAGGACCCTGGATGTGGGCTTGGTCCAGCCATGCCCACGGGAAGCTCTTTGGAGGGTGCTGGAGGTCCCAGTCTTGTTGGGACCAGAACTGGCCTGTAATGAGAAGGTGCCGTTATAAGTAGCTCACCCGATCCCTGCAAAGAGGCTGCGGGGGGATGTCTCGTCCCCCAGCATGGCTCCCTGAAGGTGGCAGGGGACCTGTGCCCGTGGGACAGTGTGGAGGAGCATCTGGGCTGGGGCCAATCTCAACCTGCTCTGTGCATAAAAGGAGCCCAGTCTCCTGGGCTACCAGCTGGCACCTTTCACTGATGTTAACATTCATTTAAGAAAAATTACAAAAAACCCCAACATGGGCTAATTAGCTAATGACATTATTTTGGCCTGATGTGCCATATAATTAAACAACTAATAAACGGCAAGAGTCCTGTGCTGCTGAGGCTCCTGAGTCAATACCATGCTATTACCATGGTGTAATTAAGTTTACTGAGAACCTCGGCACAGACATCCCAGAGCCCATGCGAGGAATGGTATTGAAATAGCCACCAGAGACCCACCTGCTGGATAAAGGAGAAAGACAAATCTTTTAATCTACAATACAGCCCGAAGTCACACGTGGAGAAGACAAGTTTGTGCCTCACACTGTGGTAAACGCATTTGCTAGAGAGGAGGGTACACGTGACCTGGGGGGGACTACATGTGCAAGAGCTTCTCTGGCAGCAAAAGGGGCTTCCTGGGCTCCAGGGAGGGTGGGAGTGGGATGAAATGTGGCTTGTCCTCACTTCTGAAGAAACACTCCCAAAAGCCTATTTCTTGGTATCCAAAACGTTTACATTTCTCCATTAAAAAGGTGCATTTTTGGTGCATTTCTGGTGACAGAACCAAAAGGCGCATCAGGGCTACTCAGAGGTCTCAGGGGTGGCTCAAGGTTTCCTCCTGCAGCCTTCGGAGAAATGGAGACCAATGGTCTCCTCTGGAGACCAAGTGCCCCAACCTAATACTGTGCCAGGCTGAGAACGGGCCAGGAGCTGGATTTGGGGCTGCAAAACTCCTTTCTGATTTTTTTAGTGCATGTAGGAAAGAAGGAGAGAAGAGGAGTGGGTTGGCAACCAAGCTCTCACTTGAGTCATGAAGCATCTACAGATGTCTCATTATTATTTGCTGTCCCTGGGGTGGGGACCCTTAGCAGTGATTTTGTTATATAGATGCGTTGTAAGTCAAATGCAATGAACACACGACCTTTGCACGTGCACACACACACACAGAGTCCAGGCTTCTCTCCTGCACCGCCTGGGCTCATCTGCAATGCACAGCCCTCGCGCATTCCTGCGCTCTCCCCTCCCCGCAGCCCTGCTCCCAACCCATGTCCCTGCATGCACCCATGCTCTGGCTTGTCCTCCTCTTTCTCCTCACGTCCCTTCTCTTGCAATGCCAGGCAAGAGCTTCTTATGCTCCCGACCGCTCTCAGGCTGAGCCTGAAAGCTTTGCAGTGGCACGGCAGCATCTGTCACCCCAAGGCGGAGGCACAAGCCTCTCACACCATGCCGCTGTCAGGTCCCTGCACAGCAGCAGTGGGCAAAGCCTGAGTCCTGCTGGCAGGCAGCAGGCTTGCTGGCCCCGTGATGGGAGCCTCCTGGTGACGGTGCAACAGGAGGACAGGACACTGTGAGGGATGGACGTCGCAGTTGCATAGCCAGGAGCCAAGGCAAGACTCTGGGGACCTGTGCTCTTCACACAGGGTGGGACAGTGGCTGCAGCTCAGTAGGTCCAGCTCATATCCAGCACCTGCGTTCCACACTGGAAGTGGATCAAATGGGGCCCAGGTAGAAATGCAGTGGAGTTTGGCCAGGAAGTCCCATCCCAGGGGTTGCAGCCACAGTCGGTGCAGCCTCAGAGCTCCTGGAGAGTTTCTGAGCGTGTGAGCAGGGCAGACAGGCTGCAACCGATGGGCTGAGCAGCACTGCTCTGAGCAGGGCTCCCCAGGCCCCACCACCCTGGGCCCTGGCACGCTGACCCTGCTTCCACCCTTGCCATGGACCTGCGGTGCCCTCCTGCAGCTTGTCCCCATCCCGCAGAGCTCCTCAGGAAAAGGAGACTGGAGACTGAGCGATGAGAGAGCCTGGAGGGACCACTCTCAGCCTATACTCCCAGCTTCTGCTTCGCACAAACCACATCATCCTCCAGGAGCTCTGGCATCAAACCCACAAGGATTCCTCACTTAACCCACCATCGGTATTTAAGACAGACGCACAGCTCTGATTTCAAGAGTGCAGTTTTGAAGCAGACTAAGCTTTGGTGCTGGTGCGCGAGGAGCCCCCCGGTCCCCCAGGACAGCGGGAGAGCGATGACGGCCGGAGGATGGAGAGCAACAGGACTACATCAAAAGAGGGGCAAAACCTGTGCTTGCAAGAGGGCAGAGAGCGGGCGCCCACCAGTGCCGTGGCTGCAGGTGGATGCGCAAGCAGTGCCAGGAGCAGAGGCTGGCAGGGCTGCTGCTGGCTCTGGGGAAGAGGGGGGTGTGCAAAGGCTCAGCAACGGTGGAGCTGCTGCTGACAGTGAGAGGCAGCTCCTGTCATTAGTGTGAGCCAGGCTCTGCCAACCCAAATACCGAGATTGCTGAAAACAAGATGTGCGGTCGTGCGTCTTTGCCGTCAATCAGTAGCGCACAGGGAGCACGCTGCGGCTGGTCCGTCTCCGTCTGCAATGGAGGAGGGCTCGTGGTTTCACTGAAATTACTCCGTGGTGGTCATGGACAGCCCCACCAGGGTCTGGCCAGGGGAGGAGGACGGCTGTGCCCAGGTGTTGGGAACGCGCTCCATCCTCCTCACCAGTTGGGGAAATCCTCCCGCTTCCCTCGCCACAACTCACCCACTGTCATCCCATGCCCAGTGCTTGGGGAGAGACCGAGGAGAAACATCTAACATCTACTGCCGCTGTGTGAGTCTTGGAAAGGTGCTTGTGTGGAGAGTAATTCCTGCACTCGAGAATTACTCACAGAGCACTCGAGAGCCGTATCGAGAGCAGGCAGGGTGTACCAGCATGGACCTGAGCCCTTTGCCACGGGCCCACTGCCTGTGACTCGGCCCTGGCAGACTGCAGCCCGCAGGACAGCCTCGTCCCGCTGCTGGCAGAGCAAAGTGGTTCAGCAGCCACAGCGGCCACAGCTGCCTCCCCGCATGTTGCAGCAATGCAGGGTGCACAGAGACCCTCCCCAATGCTGGGGCGGACACGGCAGTGTGACCACAGGGACTCATCTGTGCCAAACACCCAGGGGTCAGCTTACAGCAGGAGAAGACACCCAGATGCCAACCTCTTGAGATGTTTCCTCCTGGGGGAAAACAAGCTGAGAAGAGCGGGTGGTTTGCACACCCAACACTGGTTGGAGGCCACCACGGGAGGCATACCCATCACAGGGCAGCGTCCAGGGATGGCACCAGCCTTCTCACCCCACCGCTGCAGCATGCAGACCCCCGAGGCACAACCACCCCCCCTGAAATAAGGCTCGGCTATGGCTGAGCTCTGGTTTCTTCCCTCCGAGCCAAGCTGCCCTGTTTTGTCATGAACGCAGAGTTTAAGCAGCCCCTGTGTCTTCCCTTTTCTCTCTCATTTCTATGCTGACATTTTGAAGGAAATTTGCTCTCCTCCTTGAAGTACGGAAATCCGTGTCCGAAGAGCACTCAGGCCCAAAAAGCTGAGAAGATAAACATATTTGGACGTGTGATTTCACAGTCGCTACGCTGATAGCTTTCAGAGGCAGGGTCCTGTCCATCAATTACCCGCAGTGTGCATTCAGACGTGATATGGGAGAACAAAAACCGACTCATTAGAGGGGAAGAGAGGTGTGTGAACACCAAGACTAGTTAAACAGAGCTGCTCACATTTCAAGGAGTAAAGGGAGATATTTCTCTCCTGCTCTCTCCCCCTACCCCGATACAAGACTACAACGTCTGGGAGATACACCATAGCCAGTGCAAGCCCACCATTTCCCTGGCCAAAGGGCAGGACATGGCCACTCGAACCAGGCATGCAGGCTGACAGGGCGTTCAGCATGACCCAGAAACTGCTGGCGGAGCTGACTTTTGGGCAAGAGATGCGGAGCAGAATTTGCAGAAGAGACTTTGAAGTGGATACATTTAGAATGGGATTTTTAAAGATATTCAGCCCCCTCTCTTCCCTCTGGCCTGCAGGTACTTGGGAACGCTTTGCACATAAAGAATTATTTGTCTAATATATCACGTTAGAATGTGAGATGACATATCCAGGGCAGACTTTTGTATAAAGCAGAGTTTTAAAAGCAGAATTTTAGCAGTCCCAGGAGGGACTGGGGCATGTAAAGCATGTGGTGGAAGTACCAATGATTTCTGTTTAGCCTAGGCAAGGATTTTTGTCTGAATTCTCTGTCCCTAGGAAAGACAATTACCATTGGCACCTCTGGCACCTCTCAGCCCAGTGCTGGGCTGCCAGCTGGAGGCTGCCGAGAGCCACGGCAGGCAACGGGGTAGTCCCAGGGGGCTGCAGCAGGCTGGGGGGAATGGGGAGTTATTTCCAACACTGTGCAGACAGGAGCTGCAGACAGGGAGTGATGAAAGTTGGCTCTGGTCCTCCAAACCACTTGCCTCTCCTTTGGCTTCCGAAGACTTAAGCACTAACTTGACGGTGGGATTAAACAATAATAATAATAATAATTGCCTCAACCTCATAACTTTTCCCTGGGGATGTGACAGGTGATGCAGGGCAGACCCCCTTGTGCAAAACGGTCCCATGGGGTGTGGGCAGGGCTGCCCTGCATGGGGGCTCCCTGGGGCAGTGGGTAGGCTCTGACCCTGTGCCCCCTCTGCCTTGCCATGCTGGGGCATCTTCCCATATATGCTTTGGCAACCGAAACCTGGGGCCAACACAGTCCTTCAGTGCTTCCCCCTCTTCGCCAGGTCTCTCCTCCTGGCCCGCTGCCTCACCTCTCCCTCTTTCTCCTCTTCCACAGGGTTTTTTCAGGGTGTTATTTCCTTTTTAGTGTGCTAATCCCCCTCCTGAGTACAAACTGCTGCCGTCTTCAGAGGGGCAGGGAAGTATTCCTGTTCTGAATACTCCACAGATCCTCCTCTGCATGGAAACGGACACTATTATTATTGGTATGCCTCTCTTTTTAATATCTCAGCTAAGGAAACACACTTTCTCCTATTGACCGTGAGCCTTTGCTATAGCAGAAATGAGGGCAAAGAGGTGTAAAACAGCCAGAGTCCCACTGCGAATCTCTTTCATGCAGCCCAATAGGGGGTCTGTTGCTTTCAAGGTGGATTTCCGTGCTGGGAGAAGGTGTGTGACATGCCCAGAGGCCCCATGAGAGGGTGACAGTATGGACAGAGGCAATACATGTGTCCCAGATACTGTGGCAGGGCAGGGATGCTCAGCTCCAGAAGCAGATGGTATCTGCAGCCCTGCCATGCTCCCAGCTCCTCGTCAGGAGACTTGGATGCTGGGACCTTGCTTGTAGACCCCTAATGAAGGAGGGTCCTGGCTGAATGGCACCCAGGGTTCAGCTATTTCAATAGCTGGTTCCCCATCAGCAAGTCCTGCTGGAGGTGACGCTAGGTGAAGAGACACAGCACTGCCCTTCCAGATAAATGGGAAGACAATCCCTATATATATATATATATATATATATTTATCTATCTATCTATAGGTAGAACTGAGCCACACTGTACTGGGGCCGAAATGAGCCCGCAGGAGACCTCCCTCACGCCAGCAGCCCCACGGACGGGGGTGAAGGCTGCCCTACTTTAACAACCATGGCACCGACCAGATTAAAACTAATTCACGAGCAAATGGATTAATCKGTTAAGGAGGAATTTAAATGAAGCAATCACACACATCCAGGCTCAAAAGCCCCACGGTCAGGCAGTGCCGAACGGTTTTGCCCATTCTGAACCTGCCTGGATTACCCCAGCCAGCACGGGGATGGATTTACTGGGTGAACGTCCGAATCCCCCCAGGCAGGGACCGTTTTGCAGCATGGGCAGTACCTGCAGACAGGCATGTGCGCAGCTTCGCAAGTGGCTGGTTTAAAGTATTGAGCTTCTCAGGTAGAGGATCGTATTACTCTGGAAATGGAGGATCAAATTATTCCATTATTCCCCAGGGAGGGGATTAAATTACTCACCAAGGGAGAGGATTGAATTACTTTGTGAGTCGTGGGATTAAAACACTCTGCAGGTGGCAAGCTCAAAATAGACCTTCACACAGAAGGCAGGATTAAATTATTCTATGGCTGACCAAAAAAAAAATCAAACCGCCGTACTCTGGAGGAAGCCATATTAAATTATTTCTGGAGATTAAATTGCTCCACAGGCTTGTTGGATCCCAGTGCTCTGGAGCAGACCATCTGCTTGGTAAGGAGTGCAGATACCCAAGCATAAACAGCCATATGATGGTGTCCCACTGCTGGTACCCAAGCGCCTCTTGTCACCGCAGTACCTGGCACCTGACAGTTTTGACTACATTTATTCGCACATCAAGGCTGTGATGCGGAGCTGGGCTCTGCTCCCCTGCACCATCAGGAAAACCCAGGGAGGGATGGGGGAGCCCAGGTCACCTGGGGAGCCCAAGCCAGATTCGGGGAATTGAGCCAAGTCTTAATTCAGTTTCTTTAGGGACGTTTTATCTTATTTTCATTTTTGCATTGATTCCTACACCACTGATGAGTCTCTTCTCTTGAGCAATGGCATCACTGTGTATATGGGGCAGCAGATCAAAGCCCTCCTTGCTACCAACCAGGATGAGCTCTCCTTCAAAAATTCCTCGCTTCCTCACTATTTTCCCTGAACCACCATCCAGCCCGTCGCCTCCCTCCCCTCTCTTACTTGGCCCCAGTATCTCATCCCTGGGCCCAGCCCTCCATCGTGGCAGCTCCCACGGGAGCCGGCTGGCAGGGGCTGCACCGTGCCTGTGCTGCCAGCGGTCAGCCCTGACTTGCGCTGCTGCATCCCCTTCCCCGGTGCCTGTCACTGCCTGTTCCCGGTGATGGTGACAAATTGGCATTTGAAACTTGTATTGGTATTTTTTATGCTGATTTCTTTCTGAGGCTCCACTGCTGAGATTTCAAAAGAGAGAAAGAGAATGAGCATTTTAGGATAATCTTAAAAGCAGAAAAATTATTACATGTCAAACACCGAATGGGGAGTTTAAAAGGCTCCCAGGTGGGCTGCAGAATTAAATGTTTGGAGGCTTTTTTTTCCCCCAGCGAGGTAAGAAACAGCAATGTCACCATAGCAACTGCAGGGCAAATTCTGGGCAGCAGCTCAGCACATCGGCAGGAGCCAGGGCCGCCCCAGCCCCTCTGCACACCGTGGGATGCAGAGGGGCTGGGGCGGCGCTGGATCCTGCGCATCCCAGCTCCACAGCCAAGGTGTCTCAGGAGCCAGCAGGTTTGCAGGTGTGAGAAACAACACAGTCAAAAGCTCCCTGAGACTTACAGGATGTGGGCTGTGCTGCTCCTGGTGAAGGACCCTCCCGACCACCTCAATCCCTCCTGGTTTCTCCTTCCCACCTGCTCTGGCCCCTTGCACAGGGCTGGGAGCTCCCTGCATCCATCCCTCCAGCTGCACTGGTGCTTCCAGGGATGAGGACACCAAGGGCCAGAGAGGCAGCTGGGACCTAACGCTGCTGACTCAAAGAGGGGCTCCAAGGTGCCCCAAGCCACTGGGCAAGAGTGCCAAAACAGGTCAGCAGCATAGGCTTCGGTTCCTTGTGTGGGTGGGCTGCATGGTTCCTGTGCTGGTTATCAGCCCCGCCAGCTGCTCAGAGGTTTATCTGCCTCCTGCCTGTCACTATTTACATGTTGACTTTCTGACAACTGCTGGAAACAGGGGAAATCAGCACAAGCAACCAGGGGTTAATTGAGTATTAGTTAACTCCTGGTGCTCTCATCTGGCCTGCCAGGGTTAGAGTAATTAGCACAACCTGAGCTCCCTCATTAGCAGGCTTTGCAGTGAGAGTCACAGGGAGCAGGGGGGTTAAATTGGCTTGATTACTTCTCTTTTCCATTAGTACCAGTGACTCTGAGAAAGGATTTGTGGGAGGGAAACTGGTTTCTCTCCAGATACAGCAGGATATGCCTTTGCTCTGTGGGAACAGGGCAGGCAGCTGGGCTGATCCCACAGGAAGGGACCAGGAGAGCAGAGCTTTGCTCACTGCTGTGGGTGAGGAGGGCTTGAAGTCAGCACCTGCTCCAGGGCTGGAAGCTGCCGTGATCACTAACAGAGCTGCTGTTTAGTTGCAAGTTATTATTATGAAGGGAAGCATTTTGCATTTACGAAGGGCTGTCATTTTGCAGGGGCTCCAATTCAATTTGCAAACTACACCCAGCAAGCTCGTGTGCTGACAACAACAGATTCAATTGCTCTCACCAGAGCAGTCGATCAGGCAGAGGAATCGCAGCCAGGGCCCAGCCTGGCATCCAGCTGCTCAGGCCTGGGACTTAGTGGACACCAGGTAAGGAGCATGGCCCAGTGCTGAGCCCCAGTGCTCCACAACTGATGGCCACCATCACTGCCCTTCTTCTTCCCCCCACCTCCTTTTCTCCCCATAACACATGGCTCCACAGGTTCCCCAGGAAGGGAGCCTTGGAGCCAGATTTCCCATCTGCTGGGAGATTACCCTAAACACTGGGTCCTGTGGGGCACCCAAGGCCATGCTGGAGACCCCAAACCCACTAGGTCAACCACTTGGCCCCAGCAGCTGCACCCCAGGCCCCATGCTGGTCACTCATGCTCTCCTGCCCTGTGGCTGCAGACCATGGCAGGGGTTAGCTGACCCCAGAAGGAACCATCTGTAAATGCAGCCACAATCAGGCACAGGGTGCGTGGCAGAGCTGGGGGCCAGCAAGGCCAGTTGCAGACCTGAATGCCATCCGGCAGAGTCAGGGAGTGATTAAAGCCTCCCTTGCTGGTGACCAGGCTGGCCGAGCCATACAGGATGGATGCTGCTGTTGAGAGCCAGCGGGGAAGGCTCCCCTCGGCACGAGATTTATAGCTAGGCTGTAGATCAATTACCAGCAGTCTCCGACCTTGAAAGCAGTGGCGCAGAGGGCTGCAGAGCATCTCGCTCCTTTTTTCCGGCAAGAGGTGCCCGTGCCAGGAGGCTCGGTGATAAGCTGCAGGGGGGGGACCGTCAACAGGAGCCCCGCAGTCCCCGGAGGAGATGCACACACACACACTTTTTCTCCCTCTGGCACCCCTCATACCCTTCTTTTCCCCCTCCCTCACACACCCAAACACACACACCCAGGCCCTGAACCCCAGGCAGGGGCAGGAATCCAGCTCTTGAGCCTGTTGCAAAGCAACTGACTGAAGGACATGACACACAAGCAGATGGGGGAGCAGGCAGAGAGAACGCAGCTTGTCTCTACCTTCCCTGGACTCGCTGTAGACTCCAGGGAAACCCGATTTTTGGAAGGGGGTAGAGTTTTCTGAAGTTCAGGGATATCCCCAGTGAAAAGGGGACAATTTGATTTTGCAAAACCTCATCCTAGGGTGAAACAGTGTCACTTGCTTGAGAAAGAAAGCAAGCACTAGCCTTGGTGCCTGCAGCTGGCAGCTCCTCCTTCCAGGAGCATGGTGGAAACATACAGAGACGGGCATCTTGTTGCATGGATGGTGGGAACGCCCTCCCTCCTCCCAGCACATGGCCTGAAGGAGGGGACGCTGGCACGCAGCTCCCTGCTCAGGTGCTCCCCCCGCTCAACCATGAGGGCCTCAGCTCAGAGGACTTGTTTTTTTTTTATCATGGGCAAACAAAGTGGAAAATGAATTCCTTTAGATAGCAAATGAGTTTAATAGAAATGGTGATGGAGTGACGCTGTGCTGGGAATGTTAATCCAGTACCCGATGTGGCCGGACTCTCAAGCAGGGCAGTGCGGGAGGAGGAAGGTTGCACTTACGACCAGAGATGTCAGGTCTGCACCCAGACGGTGTCCCCCGGCTGCTGGTCACACCTTGGCAGGCCCCAGGGGACACTGAGCAGGATGGGACCCAGCTTTCCTGCCACAACCCTGGCTTTCAGGGCTGTTTGTAAAGCAACCAGGGTAAGGTGCTGGATGACACCCTCCCAGTGACGTGATGGAAATGCAAGCAGCCCTGCAGACTGCCAAGCATGCACAGCACCTCACATACACCTCCAAACCCTGCACCAGTGCTCTAGCTCCAGTGTGGTGGTGGGGCGAGTGGGGCACAGCTTGCTACCAGGAGGGATTATCATATTACACAAAGTCATGCAGAAAGGAGCAGGTCAGACAGACAACTGTGTGGGAGATGAGCCTCTGTTTCTCCACCAAGACCCAATGTGCTAAGACAGGTGATGACCGTGCAGAGTTTGTTGGTTCTTGCCTGTGATCCGTAAATTTTGTACAGTGAAGTCCAGGACAGAAGCAGGCCCCAACACAGTGGAGGGGGGGGACATGGGCAGGCTGGGAACTGGCCCTGGCAGAGCCTTTGCTTCCAAAGCCTGGGGGTCCTGGGTCACCAGGGCCAGGACTTGTGTGCAAAGTGGGAAAATCTGCTGTGTGGAGCGCCGCAGCTCTCCAGCACACAGACAGCTCTGGAGACCATCCAGATCCACCGCAGGGCAGCCGAGATTTCAGTCTAGGTGTTTGTAAATAGAACTACACAAAAACAAGTTGTGAATGTCCCTGCTTCTACTGCTCACTGAGGCTTGCCCTCAGGTCACCCCTCTGAGCATGGTCCCAGGGCTGCGGAGCTGGCCACTGCATTACACTGCCCTTGGATTCCCCTTTTGGAGGAGCAGGTCTGTCCAGCTGGCAGCCCAGGGCCAGATCCAGCCTGCACTAGTCCTGGCCTCTCAAAGTGTTTTCCACCATTACAGGGTTTATCTGCCAGCCCCGGCTGACCGGTAGCTGGGTGTCGGGGCTGGTGGCAGCAGGGCTTGCTCCCATATGGCAGCTGCTCCCTTTATAATGTTTATGGCCCTGAGCAGCAAATCAGGCCTTTATCCAGAGCTGCCAGCCTCTTCCTGCAACACAAGAGAGTAACTCAAGCTGCAGAGCAGGGACTCAAGGGGCTGGGGGCAAGCAGGGCAGATGGCTGGGTATTTGGACAAACAGAGAATGGGACACAAGAGTCACTGGAGCCACTTGCTGAACCTGCAGCCACCCTCCTCTCTTAGGTGGACATTGCTACCATTGCAAACCTTCACCTGAGCCAGCTTCAAGCTGGTTTTCCAACCCCTCACCTCCATCCCGAGCCTGGCACCGACAGGTCACCTCAACCCTCTGCTTCTCCTGCAACAGCCCTGCCTCGCTTCATCCCCGGTCCCAGCCCAGGAGCGGCGACATGGAGGGGGACACCAGGGAGTGCTCCCCCTTACCTGCAGCTTCACTGCTGCCAAGGTGACACATGTCCAAGTTTGATAAAGCCTTTCAAAGGTGGTCTGGCATTTCTCTGCACACATTTTTTACTCATCCTTTTCATCTGTATAATTTATTCCCGCTTCCCCAACACAGCTTTAATTGAGTTCACAGTGGGATCCCAGCACCAGAGCAAAGAACCAAACACCATCAGCTTCCCCAGGCAGGGACCCCACAGGGAGCTGCCGGGCAAATGCTGTGCCTGGCCAAATCCTGGCTCCTTGCACCCCGTCATGCATCTCCTGCCCACCTCGGCAGCCTCCCAGGCAGGGTGGGAGCCACTCGAGCAGCCTGGGCAGTGCAGTTTGGCATGAGCTGGGGCAGGCAGCAGACAGACCCTGGTGAACCCCAGCGCCCCCGTAGCACCTGCCACGCTGCTTAGGATCAGGCCAAGCACAATTACACTTGCATTGCCTCTCCCCCACAGCCCACCCACATCACCCCATTTCCAAGCAGCCCTCCGTACGCTGCCTGGTGCGGCAGGGTCTGGTTTCACCCCACGCTGCTCATCCTTTATCAGCTGCCTGCTTGGTCCCGTACTGCCGACCTCACAAGCCCACCCTCTGCTTCAGCACTGCCCTCCGCGGGGAGCGGGAGGCTGCGGCAGGATGCTCCCATGCACCAGGGCACTGAGGAGCAGGAGCCGCTGCTACTCCTACCGCTGCTTTCCTCTCCGCTCACAGTCACCAGGAAAAGCCCATGCTTCTGCTGCCAGAGCATATTTGATTCTTCTGCTAACCTGACCTTATTTAGTTCATTATAAGCCCCCAGGACATTGCAACTGTAACTTAAAAGGAAAAAGAAAAAAAAAGCCTAACAAAAACACAAACCTTTTCCCTGATCAATAGTGCAGCCAACTGGAAAAGGTATAATTCAATTTGTCAGCACACCGTTATTAGTTACTGTGATGGAGCCCTTCCTCCCAGCCTCGCTTCCCTCGCTGGTCCCTTGCTACTGTCCCTGGGGCAGGGGAGCAGCCCGTGATGTGACACAGAGCCAGGGAAGAGCTGAGACCTAGCAGCCACACACAAGCTAATAGAGCCATTGCCTGCGAGCAGTGGCAGGGCTTCACTGGGCCTGGGGTGAGGGCAAAGGAGGGAGAGACAGAGGTTCCAGTGTTAAAAGCGTGGTGACATCTACCTTGTCCTTCCATTGGCTTTGCAAACTCCCCTCCTGGGGCACACACAGTGTTTAGGGGTTGCCACATCTGCATCCTCTCCTTGAAATGCCAGTGCCACCACTCTTCCCAAGCGTGCCAGTCCTGCCTTGCTGTGCGTGGTCCCCTTGCTGCACCCCTCCAGGATGCTGGTAAAGCCCCATCCGTCCTCAGCAAGGACCCACCAGGGGACTGTCCCTGGGCTCATGTTTCTGAAGCTCCACTCTTCCTTTCTTGTAGGAAGGGCTGGGGCAGGAGCACAGCCGGAACAGGGGAGAGAGCCAGTGTCCCCAAAGGGCTCTGCTGTAGACCAGCTCATGGCCAGGGAGAGACCAGCAGGAAGGGAAACACACCGGCGCATGCACGGCCTCAGGGAAAATCAATTACCATACGAAACAAGGGGCTGAGAGGCTTTGGGGAGCCTTATCATATGCCTTCCATTGCTCTCCATCGGCAGCCTAGCCCAAAATTACCTCCCACGGCACAGTGAAAGCAGAGTGGGAAGATGCACAGCCATGGGTAGCCGTGAATACCAAGTGGCTTCTGCATGTGCCGATCCTCCTTGTCCATCCCTTGGCATGGTGTCTCCCAGACCACCTATTTGTCCGGCCCCGAGATCCCACCAGGGAGAAGACAGTGCCCGTTGGGCCACACCATGCTGCCTGAACCTCTGTGAAAGAGGTATTTACAGCAATACAGCTGCTCAGCTCCCTCTCCGCTCTCCTCCCCCAACTTCTTCACCGGGGAAACCTCCAGATACGCATCCAGAGATGTCTCTTTCCATTTGTTGATGTCGACAGGCATATCACACACACATTCATTATTTAATCTACGTTTGAATTGGGCTAAATAGTTCTAACGATAATTACAGAGCATTTGTATTTATAGAAAACCGTCATGCACAATCTGCATCCACACGGATAATGCTGCTGTGATCTATAAATACGGTAGGGGATGGTGCAGGAAGGCAGACGACGCTCTTAGTCGCCACGAAACACAAAATGCACGGACAGCCTAACCATGCGGGGAGCTATTACAGCTCTTCTCCTTTCAATCATGCTGCAAATGGAGAGCTGACGTGCAGCTGAGCAGCCATGCAACATCAGCAAGGACAAGGACGGGGGGCAGGAGCAGACCTGTCAGCAGGGCACAGAGAGGCTGGATGAGGGAAGAGTGGTGGCAGAGCAGCCCCAGGGAAACAGGACAGGGAGGGGATCAAGGGGAGCAGGGCAAGAGCTGGGGAGCTGCAGGGACACGGAAAAAGGAGGGAGGATTCGCTGTTCCTCTTCACACAGCAATAAAAGCTTTACAGCAGCATAGCCAGCTCTTATGATTTCACTGCCTGTATTACAGAGGTAGAGCTTCTCAAAGTCCCAGCCCCTGGAGCCAAGTTAAGACGCAGGAAGCTTGGCTTTCATTAGAAACCAAAGGGAGAGGAGAGGGGCCAGCCCTCCTGGCTGTGCAGAAACACCGGAGAATGTGAAAATACTAGGCTCCAACTCCAGATGGCAAATAAAAGGAAGCCAATATTTTAATATTCACTTGTTTTTAAAATTATCTTATGCCTCTGGAGTGGAGGTGTGCAGACAGCAGGGAGTCAGGCAGCCCYGTGGTTTGGGAGGACTCACAGGAGGCAGCATTAACACTACCTTGGTGAGATTCTCTATGAATATCCCAGTGGTCCCCCACACACCTCCCCCTACAAACTTTTGGCATGTCTCAAGCTTTCCTTTCCCCACCTTCCGCCCCAGCACAGAGCCACAGATCAGGCATGAAGCGGAGACACCCGAAGTGAGCCATGAAGCCATTTCGCAGGCGGGCTTGTGCTCAAGAAAGGCAGGACCGTATGGGATGCTGCTCAGGGCCGCACAGCAGGGGATCATTACATTGCCTATCCCCACACATGCACACACACAAATTATGAGTACTTATATTGCATTAGTGCCTGGAAATGTCATTCCAGTCATATCCCATTCAGTGAGATACTGCACAGATACAGAACAAGCAGCATTTTTTTTTCCTAGAGAGAAAAGCTGTGTTTCTCTGCATATTGGTTTAAAGCAAACACAGTCAGAGGCTGCGCCTGCTTGAGTAATGGCCCATGATTGTGCCAATGAACAGGGGAGAGATGGCAGCGCAGCGCCCATGTTCATTTGCTTTGAGATCTCCTTGTGCTGCTCCTGTAATGGATCTACCCAACCCTGCTCTGCAGAGACCATCCTCTGCAGGAGGAAGAGTCCAGTCCAGGCCCTGTGTTTCTTCAATTTAGGGCTTTACATCTCATGTTTCCCATTGCTAATTTACAAGCAAATATTTAGCCATCTGGCAGCCCCATCCACTGGGCAGCAAAGCGAACCATTTGGCTTCGCTACTGAAAGGGCAAAGCCGACATTAAACTTCTCTCCCTGAACACCGGGCACCCCTTTCCGACGCAGCACGGTATCCACCATTTGGCAAGCAGCTCCTCTGCCATCTGCGTGGAGAACTCTCCAAAGGGCACGGAGGCTGCTAAATATAGCAGAGAAGCTTAGCAAATGTTTGCAGCCAGGCTGAGAAGACTTCTCTCAAAGTTGTATCTTCCCCGGACTATGTCTCTTGCCTGTGATGTCTCGGATATTCTTAAACGCCTCTGCATTTTTCAGTCCCATTTCCTCTTTGGAGTCTTTCCCTTCCCCTCTCTTCCCTATTCCCTTCTCACTACCACTCTTCACCTCTACTTTTACATTTGATTTCTCCTAACACTTCCCTTCACGCTTGGAGGAGGGCTCTAGATGATGCCAATGCTCCCTTCCCAGCTAACAGATCCTCAAATGCAGAGGGGGAGATCATACAGCCCATGGGCTGACTCTGCACTCGCTTCTCCACTCCAGGACCAACTTCTGCACACAACACCCCTACTTTCACCAGCTCTTGTCCATGGGGGGCCTTGCTGACAGTCCTATCCCAACTTGCACGGGGTGTGCACCATTTCTGTATGAGGCTCCCTTTCTTTGGTTACACAGGTAGCAGCCAGTAGCAGGCAAGAGACTGATTTTCCCACTCCTGTGTGAAAATCCACTGTCTCAGTAACCTACCTTCTGTCTGGCTTGGAGTACATGTAGTGCCACAAGCCCTGACCTTCACATCCACCTGCAGCTTAACAGTCCCTTACTCCTCTTTTTCCAGGAAGGCACAGGCCAGATGCCGCCTCCTCCTGGCCCAGTTTTAACCTTTCCCATCAAGGCCAACAGGGATCAGGAGGAGTATCATTCATGGCACCACTGACCTGCTCGCTTTGCCCAGCATGAAGCCAAAGCTAGTAAGAATGAGGAAAATTATCGTAGGGTTGGGCTGAACCTCACTTGCAGACTTCTTTTCAGACAGCTTGATCCCATCATATCTCTGCTCCCTGCAGAAGAAACAGTTGCCTAGTCGTGTTTTATCATAGCAAACAAACTAAGCAACAGAGAAGAAAAACAAGCACCCAGCAACCTGGGCATGGACAAGCTTGGCATGAAGACAGCCCTTGTTGCTGCACAGGTCTGAATTGTTAATAGTACAGCTCCTTTAATTTCCTCATTGGGAGAGTAGAGAAAGGGAAAAAATACAAGAAAACAAAATCCCTTTAACAATGAATTCTTATGTTCAGTCAGACGTAAAAGACAGGAGAAGGGGGAAAGAAAGAGAGAGAGGAAAGGAGGACAGACAATAGAAGACAGAGTACTATTTACTCTTCAAATATTTATTTTTCAGGTCTGCCTTGGAGTGCTGCTTATTGAGATATAGAGCCTCACTGCGTGGCAGCTTGTAAGCTCCTGCTCCATGTGTTCACGGCACTGCCTCATCTGGATGTCTGGAGCTGCCAGGAATTCCCATTAGCCCAGTTCCAAACCCTGCAGAGGGCAGATCTCATTTGGGTCCCTTCCTGGTGCCTCACCTCCAGGCACCCTGCCATGCCTGCTCTCCAGCTCTCCATCCCAAGCCCAGCACCAGGCATCTGAGGAGCTCACGTCCTCCGGGCGCTGTGCTGGACTCTAGCTGGGACCTCAAAGCACATGGTCCAGCTCCAACCCCTGGCTCTCTGGCCAAGGCACAAAACAGCATTGGAGCTGGGGCCCTGGCCTTGGCACTCAACACTTTGGGCACCCTCAACATTTGCCATGATGCCCTCAGGATAGCAGAGGTGGCCTGCATGGAGATGGGAGATTCTCCATTCGGTTGAGCTGCAAGTAGTGTCCAAGCAAGGTGGTAGAGAGCCCCAGGCTGCTGTAAGTGACATATCTTGGAGGAAAGCCAGAGCTGACATCCTGATCACAGACAGCAATTAAGAAATTAAGCTATCAGAGAGGCTTTTTGGGAGGGGTGAGTGTCTGTGGTTTGGTCAGATGCCAGAGCAGGTCAATAACATTTGTCCTTCCCCTCTCCGCTGCAGATGGAGATCCTCCTCTGCTCCTGATCCCAGCGTGGCCACACAGCTCCCTCCTCCCAGCACCGTGCACTGTGGAGGACACACAGCGGCAGTGAGGGAGAACGTCAGGACAACATTTGAAGAAACCACCTTGAGAACTTAGATCTGGCAAAATCAGCTTCATCTTCCCCGAACTACAGCCCCTAGCTATAGCTCGAGCCCTTTTTTACAGGGAAGGACAGGAACTTTCAGCAACGCTCCCTGAGCCATTCCCCACCCAGCCCATATCCTCTGGGCGCCTAGCACTGGGGCACGCTGCCACAGGCCAYGCGACGCAGCACATGGTGCATCCAGAGCAGTCCTTGGGGTGGGGGTCCCACCACCATGCAGAAACACCTCCATGTGACAGATTACACACACGACCAACAGCGAGAGCAGGGGCATCCCATCTGTTATCTGAAACGCTGCCATCCTCCAAATGACGGGGCCTGCAGGTCACGGGGGAAAGTTCTTCGCTCAGCTAGAAACCCTGATTAGCCCTGATTACTCCCATCTCCTGTGCAGCTCAGCTTCATGTACCAGGTACCAGAAACCAGGACAGCCACAGTGCACCTGCACAAGCCCACAGCCTCTCACTGGCCACTAAATTACATGTCATGAAACTGAAAAAACTGTGTTTCCTTATCTGAAAGACTGCTGGGAACCACATGGAGAGAAACCCAGCTGTGTCCCCAGACACACACCCGAGTGTGATGGACTCACACCCACACCTCTCCCAGAGCAGCACACACAGCTCTCTGGCACTGCAAGAACCATGTCCTCCTCCCCATCCCGTCTCTCAGCAGCGCTCCTCCCTGCTGCGCTCATGTGTGCCACTCACACGCTCCCACCCCAGCCTCACGCGCTTCTGTGCACATCTGCACTTGCACGCCTGTAGCCACATGCAGACAGCTTCCCCTCCGTGCTGGGCCTGAGAAATATTGATTTCTTTCCCCCCTGCAATATTTCGCTTGGCTGAGCAGATTTAGAATTGAAGAGTCAGACTGCCTAGAGACCAGAACCATATTTAATTCCACGGTTTAAGAAGCCCTGGAGCAGGTTATTCTTATTTTAAACTACCAGTGCATTTAAAAGCAAGTGACATTTCAGGGGGGATGGGACGGGACATGGCTGGTGCCCTCTGCCTTGGTCCAGCCAGCACTGGGAAGAGTTTTGCAGCTCTGCTGCTGCACCACGTCCCCACAGCCCCATCAGCTGCTCTGCCCGTGCCAATGAGAGGCAAGGGGTAGTGGCAAGCTCACGATCAAAGCTCAGGAGACCTGTTTCCATGTCTTTCTAACCGAGGAGAAATGAGAGAAAGAAAAGAAAGGAGAAAGGAAAGGTGTGAAAACCTCTGATGAAAATTGCTCGGTGCATTGAGGTTTCACAATTCATATTCTCTGCTCCTGTACCCAGGCCCTGCTCATGGAGCGGAGTCCTCGGTAATGAGCAATTTGCAGATATTGAACAAAGACGTGGTGCCTCATCCAGAGGATGGTCCCTGATGGTGCATGATCGTGGAGCAGTGCTGCTGGAGGGCAGAGCCATCCACGTCCACCTCCCCGACAAATGCACCCTTCAGCCTGCTATAGGCCAGGGCGGTCACGTATCTCCACAGCCGCACCGCCACAGCTCGCAACCACGCAGCCTCAAGCTCGGATTTCCAAAGGAGATGCAACACTGACTTTTAAGGGAGAAGGGAGGGGTAATACAATAGCAAAGGCTCACCCAAAGCATCTGTGAGCCTATGCCAGGTCCAAGCAGTTATGCACAGACCAGGCTTGACACATGCACTGCCCACTCCATGCCACGCAGAGCACGTCTGCTACCCGACACAGCGGCAGAGGAAAGCCAAATGTCCCCAGAATGGAGGGTCCAGCTCAACAGGAGGAGGTGTCCAGGGGAGATCAGCCCTGCCAAGGAATGGGTGAAGGTACACTGGAGAAGACGAAAGGAAACAGGTCCCTACACACTCCCCTCACCTCTAAGGGCTCTCAGCAGAGGCCATCACCCTGCCCTGGCTAAGGCAGTCTGGTTGGTGGGTTGAGCACGCAAACCTCCACTGCCCCCTGCTTTGCCTCAGGCACCATCTCCAGGTCCCTGCCATTTCCAGCCACACAGCCATTGCACGTAGCCCTGCAACATGCCCATGGAGCAACAGGCAGAGATGCTCTTTACAGCCTCTAAATAATGAAGACACCAGGTGCCAGACACCTCAAGGGCACTCTGGTACATGTGTGTGCGTGTGTACACACATAACATGTGTCTCCTGAACAGAAAGAGATCAGCAACACAACCAAGTGCTGCTCCCTGGCCCCCCCCGGGGCCGGAGACACCTGCCTGCTCCTGCAGTGGGCTCAGCTGGGCTGCAGCAAGCACATGGGGGTCTGCTCTGTCTCATACTGAGAAGGCAGAGGCACCAGAGAGCCACTCCTCCAGCTGGGAGATGAGCCTAGCAGGGCTGTGGTTTGCAACCCAGGAGCTGTGGAGCCCACAAGGAGCTACAATTCAGCGGGAGACATGATTCACAGCAGGGTGAGCTGCGGGCTCCCAGGGGCCGGGGGTGAAGGCAGCCCCAGGGGCTGTGGTAGGGGCTCAGGACAGCTGCGGTACAGAGAGATGTAGCGCCTACCGCAGCAGCCTGTGCATTAGCTCGCTGTGGTCTGCTATGACACAAAACATTGTTAGCTGCGGCATTGTATTTTGACTGAAGCAGACAAGCAGGAGAATGAAAATGGATCCTTTTATATAAGCTCCTGCAAACGCTGTAACAGCTCTTGACATCTTTCCCCAGCTCTGCTCCTTGCTGGTCCTCGTGTGTGTGAGGTGAGGGGCGAGCTGGGATCACACCAGGCAGGGGGAAGGGAGGCTGCAAACTGCTCCTGGCCTTGAAAGCACCGGTTTGGGCAGTGTGGTGGCACCCCTCAGGGAGACAGGCAGAGTGTGCCCTGTTTAGAAGCACACCGAGCAGCCTGATGGGACGGTTTGGACCTGGTGCTAGGCAGACCAGGGCTGTGGGGTATGGATGCCATAGGGCACCCCAGCACTGAGGGGCAAGGCTGGAGGCACGTACAGCTTAAACTTGAGCTCATCTATCTGGCTAATCCCAAGCAGGGGCAGCTCCAGCAAGACTTGGTCATTTCAGTACATAACAGGGCCGGGGCTGCCATGAGCTTGGGTGCAGGGAGGTCACGTACTGGGGGGTTGTGTGGGGACCCACCATGCCCAAGGAAAAGTCTGAGTGAAGAGTAGACAGCTAAGACACAGGGCAGGAGGAATGAAAGAGCACAATTAGCTGTGGTAAAAGCCAAGACTGTGAAAGCACATTACCATTAGTGTAATTATTATTGCAATTATTTTTTCCATATTTTTGACAATTCAGTAAGAATTAGCTTAACAGAAGAAAACTTATTCTGTTAAATGCTGGTGAACCTAAAATGTAGAGAAGCGCAATAGCGTTTCACTTGACATCTGGACATTTCTAAGGATTTACCCATTTCTTTAAGATAAAAGTTGAGGAACTTTACAACCAAAATTTTCTTTTTGAAGGAAAATAGCAATTGCTTCATAGACAAAACAGCAGAATGAAACCCTGGGACATTTTATTTTTTTGATTGTTTTTCTGCCCCAAACAAACAATTCAGCAAAACAGAGCCATGTCTGCAAACTTCCAGCACTGCTGAAGATGCATTTTTCTCAACAAGCACCACCAGAAGAACAAGCAGCAGCTTCTGCAATATCTTGTCTCAATCTGCTGAGACCAGCCAGTATCACCTGAGCTACCGAAAGCTTCGGCACATGGGTGCAGCCAGGGCACCCCTCCTCCTTTCCCCATTCTCCTGGAGAACCAGCACAGGCAATAACTACCCATAATGAAATGGCATTAAAAAACAAAGAGTATATGAGGACAAAGTCAGAATGAATCAAAAAAGTATATAAAAATAACAAAAAAGTATTGCAATTAGCTAAACTGTTAAATGAATAAAGAGGTATTACATAAAGTTTCCTGAATGTCAAGTTGACACTTTTTTTTTTAATGTTCAGGAAAGGAAATGAGTCCCTTGAGTAAATCTCCCTGCTCCAGGGCTAGGCATTAAAGGCTTTCTGGTGGATGTCACTGGCTGAGGTCCCTTTGATCTGGGCTGCTGGATGCAGCACACATCTTCTCCCAGCCAACACTGCCCCGGCTGCCCTTCTCCTGCATCCTCACCATGGGGATGGTGCAATGAGAGATGCTGGCATGGGCAGGGCTGTCCAAAGTGGGAGGCTCTGCACTGTTTCAGATGCATGGGGAGGGGAGAGCTGAGCAATTGCTTGTCCCCCACTGCTATCCAAATGCCACCAGTGGGCCTTTATATCAGGGTGCCTTTGCATCCCTGGCTTGCCATCTCTCCTCCCAGTAGGACAAAACAGCGGGGCTGCTATCAGTCACATCTCCACCTTCACCTCTCCCACAGGCACAAGCAACAATTTTCCCTCTCTGGGGAAAGCAGCTTTGTTTAGCAGCATGTTACCTGTCAGCAAAGACTCTTCCCTCAGCACCTCCTGAAGCGAGTGAAACCTTTCTTTTTGGGGAGGAGGGGAGATGCTCCCTCCTGCGGCAAACATTGCCAGCTCCCTGGCACGAGAGCGAGCACCTCAGTGGCTTCGCAGCGGGAGCCCTGGGAGGTGGCCTGGCTCCCTTGCTCCCCACATCTACAGAGCAAACATCCAGCTGCTCAGAAGCACCAGGCAGGCTGATGACATTATTTCATGCCTGCATGGGAGATAACTATGGATACAGAGACATGTATATATGCATATATATGTGTATTTCTGGATTTCTCCTGTGCTTTGTATATATATTAAAAAAAAAACCAGAAACTTAACCAGTGAGATACCGACAAACCCATCAAACGAAGCAATTTGTCTCAGACAATTGCCTGAGCTGCCTCTGATGTCGCTGTCTTGCCACTGACAATAAGAGGCTCTTAAGTGTCCTGAAATTGTAACTGCAAGTTCCCCAATGCTCTCATCCCCACCCTTCAGCTCCTCTCCCTCAAGCTCCTTCCCGTGTTTCTCCAGCAAAACACTCTTACGCAAATAAACATGCAGGGAGGCACAAAATGCATTTTGTCTAGGATTTCAATACAACCACGTTATTTCTCATTCAAATATTCAGCTGTTTCCTTCAGAGGTCAAAAGCATAGCACTGAAACAAGGCAAGGCACAAACATCCCAAGCCAATAGCTCAAACTTCCGTTTCATTCCTGTCCCGGCTAAGGGAGCAGATGGAGAAATCTGTCACCCCCATTGCGGTGGCTCCCAGGTATCACAGACCCAGGGCGCCTGTGCACACAGGTACAGCTCTGTCACATCACCCATCTCTCTCCTCCATCTCCGCACAAAGCCCCACACAGCCATAGATTACAATCATGGCCATTAAAGCCTTTATGAGCAATGTCTGTGCAACGGGCAGGTGATCTGGGTGCCATGAGGTCTCCAGAGAGGTACAAGCCAGGGCTGGCACATCCTGGACTGACTGGAGAAAGCTCCCTGCTACCAGAAACCTGGAGTGGCATCTGGCCCAAGGAAGCATCCCCATGTCCTGCACCAGCACCCAGAAAAGCCACGGCTCACTGCACAGGGAGGAAGAAGGTGCAGCCATGCTGCTTCCCTGGTGCACAACCTCCTCCAGCATGGCCAGCACTGGAGCATCACTAGCACCCACTGCCACCTTCCCCCAGTGGAGCTATACAGAGAGGGAAGGATGCATGGGTGAAGTGCACTCTGTCCCAAAACATGTCCACAAGCCTCCCCTGCGCCCCTACCTTCCAGCCAGAGACCATCTGCCAGCCTGAACTGCACCATGGGCTCAGGTTTGTTAACAGGGACCAGCTCCCCTGCCCAGCAACCTCCACAGCTGAGCCTTTTAGCCCTCCTTCTGCCTCAAACAGCCCTTTCCCCTATGGACCTACATGATGGGGCAACAGGGCTGAGCCCTGGCAGCTGCCCTGCTCCCTTCCCCACCTTGGTGAGGAAGGTGCTCAGCAGGAGTCATGGGGTTTGGCATGTTTACTGTATAATATATGAACTCATACCAGTTTTATAAGCCCCTGCTGGCTCAAATCACATTGTAATTCTGAACAGCCTTAAACTCATTTAAATCCTAATAAAAACACTGCCCTGCATTTGCATTCACTGCTTGCTGGTCCCTGCGGCTGCTGTGACAGCGGTTCCTGTGGAATTGATAATGCTTGGGACGCTGCATACCGGAAACCATCCCTCACAGGTGGGGTCGGGACATGCACTTAATAGGACTATTAAAAAAAAATAGATGCAGGAAATAGACCTCCAGACTGATTCAGGATGATGCACGGAGCGGTCGGGTGCCAAAGCTTTCACAGCAACATAGGAGAGCAGCAGCAGCGCTGAAACCTCAGCGTCCCACCTCCTCTGGGATCTCAGAGGAGGATCAGGCCAGGTACACGGCTCTGACAGAACAAGGCACCTGCAGACAGCACTGTGAGGGGTTTTTAAAAGAGGACAGGGAATGACTAATGAATTACCAGCAAATAACAAGTGCTGTGGATGCTGCAGGAAGTTTGTGCATGAATGGCATAGGCGCCCTGGGGGCAGATGGGGATAGATGTCCCATGTTGCCTGGTGTGCCAGTGACAAGCGAGGGCTGCTGTTACAGCTTGGATGCAAGGGGAAGGCACTGTGACTGCATCTCACAGTGCATCCTCCACCCCCAGGCCACTGCGATGAAGCACCAGTCCTGCCCTTCCACCCAAACACAGACCACTGGGATTTCCTCTGGCTGTGCTGGAGGAGGCAGCAAGGGGCTGGGTGACGGGGACCCTGAGAGCCCCAGCTGCCGTCAGCAARCCTGTACAGCTCTCCCACCTCACCCCAGGCACAGCAGGAGTGTCAGGTCAGCACTGACCCAGGCCCTGCCCATACGCCCAAGGTCACCTCTCCTACCCTCCCCATCTCTGCTGCTCCACCACTCCCTACAGCATCCACATGCCCCTCTGCAGCCTCTTGCCTCTTTCCTCCATGTCCAGCTCTGCTCCATTCCCAGCCCTCCACCCTGCTTACCCTCCTCAGCACTTTATGCCTGGCTGCTTTTGGTGATGACATTAGTAAGCTCCCCTGAAACAGTGAGATTATGAGCTATACTCTTGCAGCAATAGAAATACTAATTATTACGGAGATAAATGGGAATATCAATGATGAAAGTCAATATTATTGCCTTCTTTGTTCCTGTTTGTTTTATTTGTAGATGAAAAGACCACGCAGCCCGTCTCCCCAGGATGTGGCCGGGAGCTGGAACAGCTCCTCTTGGCAGGCTCGTCCAGAGCTGTGCTCTGATAAGAAATCATACTGCACACATGCTTGCAAAGGGCTCTCTAAATCAGCAGCTCTCAAAAGCAGGCATTGTCTTTGATTGATTCATAAAACTGCAGCTGCCTCTGTTCCCCACTCCAGTACCAGGCAAGGGAGGATTTAGGGGAGGGGGAAGGTGTAACATGGGTGGATGTGATTAATTGTGGAACACAGCACTAGGAATGCTCCACCATTTGGCTGGTTTGACGCTCACACCTTCATTCTCCTTGCCCAGCGCTTTAGCCACCAAGATTGGGACGAAGGACCCCTCCCAGGCTGTGACACTGACTCTCGGGCTGACCTTGTGCAAGTCCCCCAGCACTTCTGCAGCCAGGCAAGTGCTTACAACAGCAATGTTGCCTTATTCAGCAAGTCTGCTCCCTCTGTGTATTTTGAGTCAGAGCTGCTGATTTCTGTGACAAGAGATCTTTTTTTTTAAGCCCTATTAGCCTCACAGAGCTAACACAGCTAAGAGCAAGTGAATGGGATGCTAATTTTGGATCACACCTAACAGCATCAGGAGAGCACCCCCTGGAGCAGCCCCCRTCTCTGCAGGCAGGCAGATGTGCTCCCCATGGCCATGACCCACCGCCATCTCCCCCATGTCTGTGGGAGGCAGGGCACAGCAAGGAGGGAGCGGTGGGATGCACCCTGATGCACAGCCCAGCACACCTGGAGCACAAGGGACATTTTTCTTGTTGCTAGTACACCCTAATACATCACTAAATTGCCTCCATTCCCTTCCAAGTCCTCAGTCCACCAGCAAATATTCGTGGGAACAAACCAACCCACTGACCCCCAAACTCACCCATCTCCAAGTATCGATACAGTGATCGCCTCCCTCTAATGAATACAAACCAGCCCAGCCCCTCTCCATGCTAACAAGAACAAACACTCCCTGCTGCCTCTCTCCAAATGCAATGAAACCAGGAGAACTGGAAGCCTTGCAGGAGTAATTATGCCAGTTTTTAAAAAGAAACCAGCCTGTCCTGAATATTTCATAGAAGGTAATTTTTTTTAAAGCTTTTTTAAACACCCCCCCCCCCCCCGTGCACATCAGGGTGCAATTAAGCAGAAAGTATCAGCACATAAACCCAAAGAAACAAACTGCCATGCACACCCAGCTCCTGCTCTTGCTCACTCCCGCTTCTTCCCTGCATTTAACATTAATATGACATCCCAAGCTGCATGTGCACAAAATTATCTCCCACCCCGAGACAAGGAATAGATGTTTGACTGCTGGAAAACCTCAAGTGCCTCCCAGCCTTGCTAACGCAGCACCCAGACTCCTGCCACAAATAGTCCCTGATGGTCCCTGCCAGGGCTCACAGGCACTGCAAAGCCCTAAGCATCAGGCAGCCCACATGAAATCCCAACACCGCAAAGCTCTCCAGAGCCACTGGACTGCAGTGGTGGCATCCAGGTTTGCACCAAGGGCCAACAGCTGCATGCATGGTGCCATCCTTGGGCTGCACAGCCTGGCTCCCTGCCTAGCTTATTAGCATTTTGCACAATTAATATTTATTTTTGCAAATGTGCTACCAAAAAATATTAAACAAAAATCTCTATGTTAATGGCTTTGTCAGCCCTTGGAGCAAGACACCTGGAGAGAAATCTGGTTTAATCTAGAGAGCCAAGTGGGAACCAGGTAAGGTGTGGAAGAGAAATTCAGGGCTTTTCTTGGCCCTGCTGGTGTGAAGGAGCAGACCTTCCAAAACAGCACCCATCAAAACAGGCTACAGACACCTCTCCCTCTGTTGCATTCCTTCCTTTCAGCCTTGTTCTCTCTCTCAGCTCTTTTCAGCCACCCTATTTAACCACAGGCTTTTGGACCAGCTGAAGACAAGAGCATCCCTAGTGTCCCCACTGTCCCATGCAACTTTCCTGGGGACAGCCCCAACACTGCTGCTACTCCTACATGAGACCCCCCTTTCTGGAGGCACCAGCTGGTCCCCTTCGGGGACAGCAGGGGGTCCCAGGCAGGGTCTCCTGCTGCATGGGCAGCCAGGCTCTGTTGCATTGATTTTCCTTTCTCTGAGCTAGGAGATTGTTCAGCAAAATGAAATTATCAGGGGAGGTAATGTTTTCCACCTGACAACTTGTATTGCTCTTTCTCAAACAACTGCTGACCTGCACAGTGTGCCACACTCCCAGAATAGACACCTTCTGGTAAATGAGCTGCCATCCCTTTCCTTCCCTCACCAGCTCCTGCCATGCCAGGTGCTGGCACTCAGCCCCTTCCCCCCTCTCATTCTTCCTGCACCCCCAGGTCCCCCACATCCTCCTCCCCGCTCCTGGCCACTCTCACAAGGGGTTTCTGGCCCATTGCAGCATGAGATGGGGAGCCTGGGGTGCCCCATTCACATTTATAGGCTTTTGACATAAGCCTGATGCTGAAAACTTGCTTTTAAAAAGTGAAAATCCAAGACGCTCCTAGGACACAGGGTCTTAGTGGAAAGCTTGACCTATTGCAAGTCTGACTGCATCACCAGAGCTAGCAACAGCAGAAAGGAGGGGGAGGATTTTTTGGGAGCATTTATGGCACATGCATTCAGAGAGGAAGAGAAAAATCCCTCACAAAACACGTAGGTTCAAAGATTTTCTCAGTTTAAACACTAGAAATTCATGCATTAAAAAAATCCACTCAGGTTCAGCCCTGCCTCAGAACTAAATAAAACCTCTGACCACATCATCCAGCCCCAAGGTTCACGGTCTCCTTGGGGAGAGGGCTTATGCATCCGCTCGAGGCTCAGGCTGAGATGCCCCCTCCCAGCACCGGGTCCTGCTTCGCTCCAGGCTTTTGGGCAGGGCAAGGGGCTGTACGCTGATCCCGGGGTGTTCAGGACCCAAGATGTGGCTGCTGCCCATCATTACACTATGTAGCACCTGGCTGCCCTGGTCTTGCACTAGTTAGTGGAGAGACCAGGCTGAGAAACAGAGTACACCCCCCTCCATTATCACAAATTTCCTAGGAAGAACTTTTTTTTCCTTCTCTCAAAGGGAAAAAAACCCACCTTGTTTTCTAAATACTGTTCTTTGGAAAAATCTTCAACTTTTGCAGATGGCACTCTGGAAGAAAATATCCAAATCTAAACCAAAATTAGATGGCTCTCAGTGTTTGTTTTTTCAGGGAGGACTTTAACCAGCACGACCATTTCCCAGCAGAATTTTGTTTTGATAGAAGATTGCTAAGAATAAATGTGTTTCAGGGCTTGCTGCTGAGAAGGTGTTTTGACAGAAAACTGCTATTTCCATGGTCCCTCTGCTTGCTCTGTCAGCCCTGACATGGTGGAAACTCCTCTGACCGAGCATCCTTTGCACACAGCTCTCCCCAGGGCCCAACCTGCAAGGAGCACCCACAGGAGCAGGGAGGGACAGGTGCCTGGTTTCATTCCTGCTTACCACAAAATGGGAAACAGCAATAAGAAGCTAGAAATACCTCTCTGCAAAGCTAGAAATACCTCTCCGACAGCCCCTCTCACGCAGGAATGTGAGGCAAGGTGAGGACGCAAGCCGCTTTTTTGCATGCATCAGGTTGAGCCTATGCAGCCTGCTCTTTGCTTTGAGCAAAGAATACAATGTAAAGGTGAAATTATATATCTGTGTGCATGTGTCTGCAAAAGCCAGTTCTACCTCGCTGTTTTGATTCCCTTTTCTTTGAACCCGACATGGGTAGTCCCAGGTGATCCCCCTGCGCTCTGCCCCAAGCAGAGGTATCCCTCCCGGTAGCACCTGCAGCACCAAGATCACAGCACACCCCACCATCTCATACCACCTTGGACAACATCCAATTTGAACAATTCCCCTCCCCAGCTCTGGCATATAAAAGATGCTTGAATCATCGTAATTTTTTTTTCATTAGGAAATTAAATTCTGCTCTTCACAGAGAGATCCCTTTGTTCTCTCCCAAGGACTGACATCCTGGGAAATTGCCTCAGCCCAGTCAGCTCTGATGTTTGCTGTCTCACGCATTGCCTGCATCAAGCCGACAGTTCACAGATTTCAGCTGAGGATTTGTATGTACAGTACAAGCTGAAACCTGCTCCTGTCTCTTTTAACTGTCCCGGCGAGAGCACTGGAAGGAGGCCGAGTCGGCAGAGAGTGCGCAGGCGCTGTGCAACAGTAAGAGAGACATCTCGGAAAACACTGCCTTTTGAGGACCCTCTCGCCTGCCCTCTCCTGGAAGATGAGGTCCCGGACGACTGGAGGCTTGCCAATGTGACGCCCATCTACAAGAAGGGCCGGAAGGAGGACCCGGGGAACTACAGGCCTGTCAGCCTGACCTCGGTGCCGGGGAAGATTATGGAGCAGTTCATCTTGGGGGTGCTCACAAGCCATGTGTGGGACAACCAGGGGATCAGGCCCAGCCAGCACGGGTTCATGAAGGGCAGGTCCTGCTTGACCAACCTGATCTCCTTCTATGACCAGGTGACCCGCCTAGTGGATGAGGGAAAGGCTGTGGATGTGGTCTRCCTGGACTTCAGTAAAGCCTTTGACACTGTCTCCCACAGCATTCTCCTAGAGAAGCTGGCGGCTCATGGCCTAGACAGGTGTACTCTGCGCTGGGTAAAAAACTGGGCGAAATCCAGTTGGCGGCCGGTCACGAGCGGTGTCCCCCAGGGCTCCGTTTTGGGGCCAGTCTTGTTCAGTATCTTTATCAACGATCTGGATGAGGGGATTGAGTGCTCCCTCAGTAAGTTTGCAGACGACACCAAGCTGGCCGGCAGTGTCAATCTGCTCGAGGGTAGGAAGGCTCTGCAGAGGGACCTGGACAGGCTGGATCGATGGGCTGAGGCCAACTGCATGAGGTTCAACAAGGCCAAGTGCCGGGTCCTGCACTTCGGCCACAACAACCCCATGCAATGCTACAGGCTGGGGGAAGAGTGGCTGGAAAGCTGCCTGTCGGAAAAGGACCTGGCGGTGCTGGTTGACAGCCAGCTGAACATGAGCCAGCAGTGTGCCCAGGTGGCCAAGAAGGCCAACGGCATCCTGGCCTGTATCAGAAATAGTGTGGCCAGCAGGAGTAGGGAAGTGATTGTCCCCCTGTACTCGGCACTGGTGAGGCCCCACCTCAAATACTGTGTTCAGTTTTGGGCCCCTCACTACAAGAAGGACATTGAGGTGCTGGAGCGTGTCCAGAGAAGGGCAACGAAGCTGGTGAAGGGTCTGGAGAGCAAGTCTTAYGAGGAGCGGCTGAGGGAACTGGGACTGTTTAGCCTGGAGAAGAGGAGGCTCACGGGAGACCTTATTGCCCTCTACAACTACCTGAAAGGAGGTTGCAGCGAGTGGGTGTTGGTCTCTTCTCCCAAGCAACTAGCGATAGGACGAGAGGAAATGGCCTCAAGTTGCKCCAGGGGAGGTTTAGATTGGACATGAGGAAAAATTTCTTTACTGAAAGAGTGGTTAAGCATTGGAACAGGCTGCCCAGGGAAGTGGTGGAGTCACCATCCCTGGAAGTATTTAAAAGACGTGTAGATGAGGCGCTTAGGGACATGGTTTAGTGGGCATGGTGATGTTGGGTTGACGGTTGGACTCCATGATCTTAGAGGTCTTTTCCAACCTTAATGATTCTATGATTCTATGAAACTATTTCTGCCCAGCATCCCCCAGGCTGCCGCGTTTGGCTGTCCATGCTGGTTCACTCTATGCAGGCAGCATTTGCCCCTTGCCGATGCAATACGAGTTGGAGCAAACCCACCTGCCTAAGCAGAGCCATACAGCCCCATGACAAAGCCCTCCTTTCTCAACAGTGCCACCGTCCAAATATGCACTTTGGATGCCTCCCTCCCCAACCCCTCCCCCTATGCAGGCATGATGGATTGAACATTTCCTACCTGTTCCAGACACGCAGGCAGCGCCTGCCCCAGATCCTGGTTGAAAGCTGCATTGCCTTACGCCCCAGAAGGGCTGGGTAGCAGCCCCAGACTATGCGGGGGAAGGCATTTCTATCATGCTTACAGCAGCAGAAATGAGTCCAGCCCTGGACTCAGCACGACCGAGGCATGTGAGCGTCATATGCTCAGAATACAACAGTGCCCGAGCTCGTGTGCCACCTACCCAGGTCAGATGAAGGCAGGATGCTGGGGGATCAGATGCCAGGGGCGTGCCGGGCTTTGGCCTCTCCTCTGCTTTCCACTCATGCACTGTGGGCAAAACGATACCGCAATTAGGGCTTTAAACCTGGCATTTGAGGCAAGCAGGAGAGAAATTAAAAAGCTGTGAATGCTTTTCCCCTCTCCCTCCCAAAACCAGAACTCAGCTGAGCTTAATCTTCATCTGAGCTGATATTTAAAAGCTATAAATCAGGCTGCAACAGACAGAAAAACACAACTACCAAAATTTAGTGGACCTGCTGCTGAAAGGACCAAAATGAACTGCTTAGCAGAAGCCATTTTCCCATGGAAATAGAGCAGGCCTGTACTTAGCAGAGCATTGATCTGCTGACAGCTACTGGGACAGATTTGGGCCAGAGCACTTGGGAATCATTTGCAGTGATCTCTCGAGGTACACATGCATGCAAAAGCTCTCTGAAAAACACCGTTGTAAAACAGTGCTGTAGCTGTCTACAAGGCCAGATAGCACTTGGTGGCCAGCGTAGGCTCGCACCACCCTCAGTAAGCCTCGCAGGTGGGCAGCACTGCCAGGGTAGCTCAGACCCAGGCCTTGCTCCTGGCTGCATCCCTGTACCCCAGCCTTGGTGGCTCCAGGTTGTGCAGAGCAATAAATGCTTCACACAGGACAGGAATTGCAAAACACCACTAAAGCCCAAGCTGCAAAAGGGTCTCACAGCTCAGGACCCCAGTGATGGGGCATGAGGCTCTGGTTGGGGGATGCTGCATCCCACAGACCTGAAGTATTTGGGGGGTCCTGCCATAGATGTACTGGGATTTGGAGATGCTGTGTTACAGCCAGAGACAGCCCAAAACACTGCCCAGAGCAAAGCACCAACACACCTCCCTGGGGACAACAGGTTGGGCCCTGCCAGATGCCAGGAGCTCCAGTCCAGCCAAGGAGTGCACAGGGACAGTGGCCCTGTCCCACCCTGCCCTCCCACAGCCTCACCCTGTGCTGCCATGCTGGCAGGTAGGGGATGCTCCCTAAACCCAGCTGGGCAAGCTGACCCCTCCGCCTGCCCCATCCCACAGCTGCCCCACACATGGGAGGCAGCACAGCCTGGTCAGGCTGCCAGCACCAGAGTGCCCAAATCGACCATGTCCCAGCCTCAGGCTCCCCTCCCCACTGCTGCTACAGCTGAGGTACACGCTGGAGAGGGGACAGTGCAGGTATCATGGCTGTGACTCTCCTGCCACGTGTGGAAAGAGGACTGTCCCACATTCACCTTTTCTCCTGCCGGAAGCCGTTTTCCATCACAATTTTCACTGTTTTGGGGGACAAAGTCAAGGCAGGGGGATGTATTCCTCCTTTTTTGAAATAAAAAGCATTATTTCTCTGAATCCTGAGTAGCTCCACAAGTGGGGTGGCACAGAGGAGCCTCAGGAGACATGAGCACTGCTGGAGGGGCTCCAGCCCCACTGCGGGACTCTGCCTGCCCTTCCCAGCACAGGGACACAGCACTGGGCTGGCCAGGAGCCTCTCACCTGCCCACTAGCTTTTCCAAAGCAGTTATCATCCGAGATAACCCAAGGAACGCAAAACCATCTCATTTCCAGAGGCGTTGAGTGCTCTTGGCACTTACTGGCTTCAAACCCAGCTGCTCACTGCCCCCAGCCCTTGGCTAATTCTCACCATCACATGGTCTCCACAACAGCAGCAGAGAAACAGATGACTTGGAAGACACATGGGGCAGAGAGGGCACAGGCAAGGGGGGCTGCAGCGCTTTCTCTCCTGTCCAGCCACCTGAGCCAGCCCCCTTACACATGTAGCTCCTGCACAGACTGGATCTATAATAACAATTAATGGTTGGTTGTTGTGGGGTTTTTTATTCCCATTATTGACTCCACCTCCTTATGAACTCATATACTTAGCAGATCTTACAATGATCCCAAAAGCTACCAAAATAAACCTTCCATGCAAAAACTAGGAGCAAACCAATGCCTCCCTTTAGGGGAACACCTGTCCAACCATGCTTCAAAGGACATCTGAGGTCCTAACATTGCTCAAGAGCCTGCAGAAAGTATTGAAAAATGGGAAACAACTTATTTGGTTTATTTATTTTTGCTTTCATACATCATTTATTTTAAAAGACTAAAAACATGTTTATGAATTTAACATATTCAAATGAGCCAAAATCTGTTTAGCTAGGAAGGAAAACAACTCTCCCCCCCCAAACTTCTTGTGGGCTGGGACCTGCTTTTCAATCTTCCACCCACAGCAAATATTTCAAATCCCTTTTTAAGCTGAAAGACTGCTTCTGAGGACAGATCAGAGAGAGGACCTGTGTGTGGGGCTGTTCCACCACTCTTCTCCATCATTGCCCCAAGCACCCCTTACCCAGAGAGTCAGGGACACCTGGGCAGAAGGGTCAACTGAGAGACAAGGGACAATAAAGGCATCTGTGTGTGGGGAGAGCATCCAGGGAGGATAAAAAAAGTGAGAAGCCTTCCTTCCTCCTCCATCAGCAGCTTTCCACAAGGAGGATCAATGCAGCCCACTAACTGCACCATTGTTCCATTTTTAATTAATGAAAGAAAAAACTAATCATTGAATTAAACTTCTCATTACTCCAGCTGAATACCCACTAAGTAAATTTAATTACTGTATGAATTGGGTTTCTCCCTGCCTGTTTCATTAGCTACTGATAAAGATGGGGGGGGGGGGGAAGAGAGGGAGGGATGAAAACAGAGAAGGAGAATGGAAGATGGGAATAATAAATGCAAAAACAGAGGTAAATGATTCAGCAGGTTTCAGGGGCTTCCGGTAAGGGCCTGGGGAAAGACCCTTCCACCCCTCCCAAACCAGGCTGAAAGGATTCCATGTGGGATAAACCCCCTTCCTCCAACCCACCTCCTGCCCAGGGACAACCACCATCTTCCAGGCCCACATCACATGTAGGAACTGTCCTGATTCTGGCTGGGACAGCATTAACTTTCTTCCCAGTAGCTGGGGAGGGTGTGCTGTGTTTTGGGTTTGGTATAATAGGAGCATTGATGGCCCATTGATGTTTTGGGTGTTGCTTGCACCGGGCACTTTTCGGCCTCCCATGCCCTGCCAGGTGCATGGGAAGCTGGCGGGGGGAGCATAGCCAGGGTGGTTGACCCAGCTGGCCAATGGGKTATTCCATACCATGTGATGTCATGCTCAGTATAAAAACTAAGGGTGGGGGGGGTCCCGGGGAACAGGCTCTCGTTCAGTTCAGCAGGTGGTGAGCAATTGCCTTGTGCATCGCCTGCTTTGTATATTCTGTTGTTGTTGTTATCACTGTTACTATTACTGTTCTACTTTGTTTTATTTCAATTATTAAACTGTTTTTATCTCAACCCGCGAGTTTTCCTACTCGTGCCCTCCCGATTCTCTCCCCCATCCCACCAGAGCGGGGGGGGGTGAGGGAGCGGCTGCATGGTGTATAGGTGCTGCCAGGGTTAAACCACGACAGTCCTTTTTGGCGCCCAACGTGGGRCWCGAAGGGTTTGAGATAACAACAGACTAACTAGAGCATATTAAGGAATTTATATCTGTTAACAGTTGTTGGTCACMATATTAGTTTATCTGACCTGCATCATGCTCTTGTTTTTGCTGTACATGATAAAGATTGGTGTTGGTTTCTGCGGTCTGCAGTGATTAGGGATGTTTTGCTGGGGAGATTTGTTATTAAAATGCTGGCATTGGGCATTATTTGGTATCTGGGTGTTGTACTGAAGCTGTTACTGTACTTTGGGTACCACCTCCTGGAGACAATTAGCAATCATACCTCTTCCTCTGAGGAGCTTTTTAAGGAGGAAATACAGAATGGCACCTTCCTCTATGACGTTTTCTCCTTAGATACAACAACATGTCAGTACCTTGAACATCCCTGGGTAGTTAAGATACACCTGTTGGTATTTCTTGGGAATATTGTTTCGGTTTTGTCTAAGGTTAATAAGCAAT
>JAYKAV010000429.1:22144-101105 GCA_035582835.1 Phoebastria nigripes | reverse complement strand
GAGCGGCTGTGTGGTGTTTGGCTGCCGGCCAGGTTAAACCACGACACCTGGCTACAGTTATTCCTGTGAATACGTGTAAGCTGGATGAGGACCCAATCTGTATTAAAATCATTAAGACGACCATTGCTGACAGCAAAACCGCTATAGGCAAAGTGAATTAAAAAATCTCTCATATGCAATAATTAATATCACAAACATGAAGTAGAGCAGATTGAATTATCTGTAGCACAACTCTGTAGAAAATTAAAACTCTTTAGACATAACTTTGAATGGTGGGATCCTTAAAGGTTAAATTTCAGCTCACAACATCAAATCTGGTTAATAGAAAATGGCACTACAAGGTATCACATGATAACATCTAATGTATTACAATGGTGATTAATTAATTACAAGCATAACATGATAGCAATATCTGTAATCAAAAGTGATTACATTATACCAAGATCAAATAACATAGTGAAGATATGTATTTGAACAAATAATACTGGCTAACATGCACCATTTAATTTATCTGCTGAATAGGGCAATGCAAAATGACTGATAAAATCTCCATTTTTTTTTTAATGGAGAAATAAGAAAAAATGGGTATGTACTAAATAAGTAGAGGCTGACTGTTTGAATTTCAGTTTTCATCATAACTGCTCTTTTCCTCAGTTACTCTTTTTTCAAGTTATGTTAGGGTATAAGTCTCTGTCCTTTTTCAGGCCAAAGGTGTTTTGTTTGGTTGGTTTTAAGCTGTAGCTCAAATTGCTTCTGAGCAATTGAAACAGAGAAAAATACATTTTTGGGAAAACATATCTTTTACTAAAATTTGATATGCACTAAATGCAGGAAGCAATAAGTATAACTACAATTTTCACAGGGGACGAAAACCCCACATGAAGGAATTTGCTTTTGAGTTTACAGGTTTTGAGAGATAGTTAATCAGTATTATTTTGGGGTTTGTTGGATTCCTTGCTGCTACCCAGATGTGTAAAATTCCTTCAGTTGGAAATATTATAAAACAGTGTATCCCTCCTGGTTTAGGTCACTCTCAGCACCTTGCAATCATAGATGCTTTCTTGCCTTTAGCAGTCCAGCCCAATTACTGCCTTTGGCGCCAGACTTCTTCTAGCACTTTGCCTCAGATGACATTTATAAGAAATTAGGGATGACTTCCAGCCAGTACAAATTTCAGAATGCCGGGCCTGAGTAAGTCCTTAATTTTTCTTTTCTTAAAAAGGTCCAGATAATTACATACAGAAGGCATTTTGAACCTACAAAGATTTGGTCTCTTTAAACAGCCTCAAATTGTGCATCCCAAGAGAAACATCTAAAATCACTTTTGAAAAATTTAGGTCAGTATATAATTAGAGCCCCAAGTTACCCGAGAGTATCAAGTTTGAGCTGTGTAATGTTAGACACATGCATTGACAGTTTGGCTACATTCAGTAGCAGTTTGAACTTTCAAATGCATGCCTGTGAAAATAACAGGGAAAATAAACTCCTAAAAATCACAGAAGACTTTCTGTCATTTCTTTCCCTTTGTGCATTTACAGCAAACAGTTTTTACTAAATATATTTACTAGATATTTATAGTAAATTTTATGATCCTGACACTTTCATGCCAAAGTACAAACTTGTCATAGTATCCTCCATGTGTGAAACTGTAAGTGAGAAACTAAAGAGTAAGGTACTTCTCTACTCATATTTCTGTTTAGAATTCACAGCACGAAGTGGAAAAAAGGCAAAAAACATGAACAAATTCTCTTTCAATCTCTGGAGATAAATCCACCATTTGTTTGACTGGAGAAGGACTGCTGCAGCATTGTTTTGTCCTAATGCCACCCCTAAGACCCTGGGGCTCTGGGAATTGTCATGCCTGGAAGACAGAGATCATTGAGAAATGGCTTTGGTCTGCCACACAAGGATGTCATCCTCCAAGTTCAGATACAAGGAGAAAGGCTGACTGTCTACCTATTCAGCCATCTTACTCCTGTGACCATGCCTCAAGCATATGCTCATTGCATATAGCTAGCATATAGTTAGACAAACCTGACAGCTTAAACTCTTATTTTAATCCTACCTGGGATTTCTATGAAGACCTAAGGCACTGCTGCCGACTCAGTCTAATAGGCATGTTGCTAATCTCCAGTATCAGAGATGTAATTTCTACTTCTCTCTCTGTTGCATGATGGGAAAATTTTACGTTTCAGATCTTATTTTTGCAAGAATGGAAGGCAGTGAAACTGATTTACTCCTTAGAGCACTGCAACTTTATCAATGAGAAGTGTAACAGAAGTAGTTCTGTGATCAGAAGAATAGAATGGGTTTCCTATGGATATCTGTATTGGAGTGGAGTTTGGTTTTGTCTAGCAAGAAGCAAATACCAAATGAAGTTTTATCTCACTTAGATGCAGTTATAACATCTCTCTCAAGCTTAAATCTAATCAGGGTTGAATTCATACTTTATCTTTTCCTCAATACGGGCACCAATAGATTCTCTCCACTATGCTAGCTGTCAATATCTACACTATTGGTAGAAATGAGCTATCTATGACACATCCACCCCTCTGCAAAAAAGTGGGTGAATCTGGATAACTGGTTTAAAATCTTCTAGAAGGACTCACATAAACATATGCACTCAGCGTAGGATCACAGAAGTCTCAATTCTGTAAGGAACTGTGCAAAAAATACAAACAGAGAAAACACCACCCCTGACATGTAGCAATTCCTGAACCTAATATACAGGCTGGCTATACACATCAGGTTATCCCATTTTACTGTAAATTTTATGTTGGCATTCATTACCTTAACATAAAGACCTGAATCAACTATCTCCAGTCTACGTTAAGTGTATTGTGAAGCAGGAAATTGCTGCTATTTGCAACTTGCTGTAGTTTCCTGCCATGGCAGATTTTCCACATTTGGGATTCTAGATGCATATATTACACAGCTGTGTCAGTGTCACACACTTCAGCCATCTTTCTTTCTTCATATCCCTAATTCCTTTAGAAAGAAAGTCTTTTACACTTCAGGCGCAATCCAAAGAATGGCCTCTTAAGTTTAAGTTGTGGTGATATATCGTCTGATAGGTTTCTGAAGTAGGTACCTGAAGCGAGCAGGTACAGTAAGCAAAGTTTCCTCTGGTATAATGCTTTAGATAAAATAAAATGAAGGCTACTTTTAGGTCAGACATACTTGCATTGTCCTGGGAAGGGTAAGGAGGACCCTTCTGCATTAGACAAGCTCTCTCTTCAGTAGGCAGTTCCAGTCCCAGTGGATAACAGTGACCTCTGGCTATCTGCCCAAGCACTCTGCTGATAGCATAACTGCAGCAGGCTCAGATTTATTCAAAACTCATCTTTATGTGGCCTTTATATGCCCCTGAAACATTCCCCATAGAATTTTCTTTTCCAGTGAGATTGTATATATATTCACACACGTATATGAAAGTGTACCTTATATCATGCAAACGTACATATAAATTGCTAGCAGAAAGCAATTGTCTCTTTATAATTGATGTCCTGTTCCCCCCAGTAGCCTAACTTTTTTACAGGAACCTCTTCTATGACGCTTGTGCCTTCAGATCCGATGCAAAAGTCTGTTTTACATATTTGAGGATTCTCCCTTGGCATGGATCATAATCCTGACTTCCCAAATCAACTTTAGGAGGAATTACTAGAAGTAAAACTGTCTTTGTCCACTCTGTGAGGCTATGAATACTCATGAAAACTGCTTTGAGTAGAACAATAAATTGCTAACTCTAGTGCCTAGGAAAAGTGCATTCCTTAATTACAAGAATCCTCTGGTAAACTTCACCGTAATGATCTTAAAAGGGGACACTGAATTCATATGAAAATTACTTAATAAAGTCAATCCAGTGATATGGTTGAGTCATCCAGACCAACATCAAAAGAATTAATAGATTTTAAAACAAGCAGAGTAACATACAGCGCTCTACAATTTTCATAGCCTGAAGATCCGTTAAAGGCTATTCTATTCCTAATTTCCTAATTTCTGTTCTATTACTAATTTAGTTTACAACTCTCTATATAAAACTGTTTCAGAAAGCTGATCAAAGTAAATTTCAAAGACCACCACTACTAAATAAGCAAATACTCTGTGTTGCCATGTTGCTGGGAAGAATGTAAGTGAATGATAGCCGAAGGAATTGGATATTTTTCTTCTAGTTTCCAAAGCATATTTTAAAAACTGCCATGTGCTAATAATTTCTGCTTTAAATATTTTCTTTTGTACTGGATCTTAGATTCATTTCACTTTGTCAATCACTTAGGCTTCAAGTTTAAATATGCAAGCACACAGAGCATAACAAAAGAACACACTAATCTTATTCTGTCAAAAGCAGATCCTATTTCTTTTTCCCCAAGGCCAACCAAACCAGAGCTGGGCTAAAACATTAAATACAGTGAAGCAAACATACATATATTCTTAACTCTTGCTAAAATACGGACCTGAAATGTGGGAAAAAATATTCCAGGTAATTTTTTCTTTCTCACAGCTTCAGCTGATTGCAAATACAAACAAGTAAACACATTCCCTTAAAACCACATGAGCAAATTTTCAAAGATATTTCAGCACAACCCCTGATTTTGCTGAAGTGGGTAGAGCCACCTGCCGTTCTGCTGGTACACTTGGCTAGTAATTTGTGCATTGCACAGTCTTATGGAAATCTAGGAAACAGCGTGGTCAGTTCTGAATCTAATCATGTTCTCCCCTTGGTAAATGAACTCCTTCAATAAACTCAGGTCCTTTGGACTTTCAGCCTGTTGGCTCACTTGCAAGTACACTCAAATAAACAGTTGTAGATAGAACTTGGAATGTCTCTTTAAAGGCACACCATTTTCCTCTTAAATACCGCACATAATACATATTTTTAAAGTGTATTGCTTTTTCTTTGATATATTTACTCCAGCTAAGTGTAGCCTTGAACATTGTGTCCTGCTGGACAAATTTCCTAGGAACTATAACTGAAAAACTGGAGTTCTTAAAAACCTATTATCTGCAAAGAGACACAAGGGTAAAGGAGAAACTCATCATTTCAGCTGAAGCTCTGTAACACTTTTATTGTTCCTATTGTCCTTTCAGTATATCAAATTAACACTGTATCCTTTTGTTGTTTTTTTTTCTTAATTATTATTATTTTTTTAAGGACACAGTCCTGTGCTTATACACCCAGGAAAAGAATACTTCCATTTTAGTAAGATGGAAGTGGTAAACATGTAGTATAATGGACGAATAGTGACAGTAAGATGAATTTGCTGGTTTTCTTTAGAAAAAAAAAAGAAAATCAAGAGAAGGCAAAGCCATGGCAGAACAATCATATGCTAGCTCGTTCTTCAAAACACAGTTCTCTAGGTTCAAAAAAGACCTTTCTGCAATAGAAACCAAATTAGTGATACTATTTTGAAGAAGCTGTTGTACACCCTCACCTATCATGAAAGTGCTTCTGGTGCAGATGTTTCTGCAAGATTAATGCAACGTGTTTTTCCCTCATCTGTGCCAAAACAGTAACATCAGGCCTCAAGAGGGAAAGGTTAGCATATACCACACCACACAGATAACTCACTGTGAAAGAGTAAACCAGTCTTCCAAATTAACCACACAAAAATATTCTGAGGGGCTTCTATTGGAAACAGAAATAATATGGAAAGAAATGGGCAGACTTATTTGGAATGACGTTTTTTGCTGCAACAACTTATATAAGTATATGTGTATGCAGCAAAACATACACAYATTTGTGCACACACCTGAATGGGCAAAGCAGTTTGAAGAGTGTTTCTCACTTATATAATGTGGCTTTTCAGCAGAAAGAGAAATGAGTCAGTAATATCTGCTGTTGCTGTTTCTGCATGAATAAGGTCATTTTCCACCCTCTTTTCCCCTCTTCTTGCCTGAAATATTCAGTGCTGTCATTTCAATACTCAGACCATTAAATCTAATCATTAGAAATTACTAAAGAAATTTTTGTCTGAGACATATATGTAAGTATGTGCTCTTTTCACAGTGCTTGAATGATTGTTACATCAAATCTCCAATTATTTTCCAAGTACACATCACCAGTATATTGCTACTCCAACATAACTCAAAACTGAAGGAGTGTAAAGTGTCAATATTTTTTTTTTGTTGGTTGAAGAATATAGGGAAAAAGAGCATGCATCAAGCTGCAAACAGAATAGAAATTTGTTCACAAAACACATGATGATATGCTGATGTCCTTCCAGTTTGTGCACCTCCTTTGATGAAAATAAAAACAAAAATTTAAAATTCTGTTCCTCAATGCATATCACTGAAAGTCTGATGGTGGCATTGAAATCCCTACAACTATGAGAATACAGAGTGAAAAGATGTCTGAAGTTATTTAGCTAGAGCTAAACCTTCTTTTAAATTTTACCAAGATGTTAAGCAACGAATTTTAAAGTGCCTCAGCTTTTTTGGAAAAAATGTTTCAAAAAAATGCGTACCGTAATTGTAGGCAGAGAAAACAAAACACTGAGATATCAATAAATACAGTGTATGCCTACATCCACGGTACTAGCCATTGTTCAAGAACAACAAAAATAATAACAAAAAACTCAAAGTGACTTCAACAATAAAGAAAAACAAGTTTGACATGACAATGGTTGCAGGTTTGGCATGCTCACAGGGGACAGAAGGATCAGAAATCTGTTCTTCATTTGAGCACTCATTTATGACACAGGTTGTTTTGGATACTCAAGGTGATCATATACACCTGTAAACTAATAAGTGTTGTGGGAATACAGAATAGACTGAGACTAATATCTAAGCATTAAGGATATCTGAAAGTCAGATATTCTCACAACAACTGGTTTAATAGCCTTGGTTCAGGACTCCAATTAAAATTCATGGACAACACAGAAGAAGAAAGAAATCCACAACACATTAATGATATTACTTTCCTCTGGTCTGGAATCTCTTATCAAACTGAGGCATGAGCCTTTCTCCTTTGAAGCTGTTCGTGGATGAATACATGAAGTGGACATAAACAATGCAACAGATTTTCAGCATAAATGCCACAGATTTACAAAGCAAATACATCTGTTTGGAGGTAAATTAAAACTCTGCTAAAAACTGTAAGCTCAAATCAGTAAGCTCTGAAATAACCCAGGGAATAAGAGATAAAAGAGCTACAGTCCTTAGGTTGTGGCCCGYGTACCATTTGATAGCGGTCTGTGGAGAATTCATAGGTCAGATGGCACTCTCTCCTCCTTGCTCCCAGTTCACTGAAGKGAAGAGGTGGTGAGAGAATCAGGTGGCAAGGAAGCATGTAGAGGATGCAGCAGAGGAACAGAACAGATGGGCGTGGGAGACAAAATGAGGAGCAAAAGTGACAGCGCAATCATTGCATTCTAGACAACTAAAAATACACAAATACTTTTATATTTGTTTCCCTCGCTGCAGTTGCCAGAAAGATGTCACATAATCACAAGTAGAAGAGGGGGGTAGCACATGCAAACAGAAGTCACAGTGAAGGAGATGCATTAGCCGCTCTCTGCTTTAAATGATGCTCCTGCGTCTGAAAGTCAGAGAGCCTGTGGCTTAGGAAACTCATGACCCCTTACAGAAAAGGTATTTCCTCCAGTTCTTTTGTGATGTCTGAAAGTGTTAGCAGAGTTGCCTTGGACAAACTCGGCTGTGATAAGACATAAGAAAAAAAAAAGTGGTTTCTAAGATGTGAGCTATTTAAGATCTTCAAGGTGAAATCTTATACTTCAGGAGTTGTAAAGTATCAGATTAAAAGTTTTATTTTGTGAACAGAATCATTGCAAATGCCAAAAATTAAGGCTTATTTATAGCTACATGAAAAGTTATCAGAAAACAGCTCAGATGTAATTTTTGTGGCTAACAGGGTCTTAGCAGTTAGCTATCTCCTGCTCTAGTTGGTGCTGTTAGAAGAAGGCACTGAGAGGAGAAGCTAGAACACAGGAAAAGCATCTTTCTTTTATTCAATGGTTAAAAAAATCCATCTGATAAATGGGGAATGAACCTGTGCTTTCAAGATTGTTTTGGTATGTCTAGTAAATAGATACTGGATAAAATCTACAAGCATTCCTGGGAGTGAGGACCAGCATCTAAGTCTCTCAGTCCTCAGCTAAACCTCATCATGACTAAATACAGAGACATAGTCTCCTTCCTAACACATATTGAACTAAGTTCTCTGGAAAGGGCCACTACTTCAGCAGGCTCTGAAGGAAACACCCTTTTCTCCTAATAATTCCTCTATACATGGAGTGGGCTAAAGCACCACAGAAGGAATTGGGTGTATAGCTGGGGATAAATTTGCATTAGCTGAAATTAATCACAGACTACACCCTCAGTTTGCTGAGCATGAGGAGAAACAGGTTCAAGTATGCTTCTGTGTTTCGTATTCCCCTTGAACCAGCTCAAAGTATTTTCCTAGTCAGTATGTTGCATTGGCTGCCTGGAGTTCTCAGTTCAGGATCAGAAGGTCTTTACCCTTGGTCTATCTTCGCTTTTCCTTAAAAGAAAAAAATAAGGACACCAACAGGAACAGTGAAAGTATCCATCATAATTTAATGGTAGTTTTATCATAGCCACAGCACGTTAAGGACATAACCAAGATAAGCTCCATAGGAAGAGATAGCATCTTTTACTGGATCAACAGATACAGCTGGAAGAGTACACAGATCTGGGGACACATGTGCCCTCCTGCAAGTTTCAAATGGAAACAGCCAGTTTGTCTAAAATATTTATTTACAAACTGAATATACATATAAAAAAGTATTACATTATAGGAAGTTTGACTTTTAACAAAAGAATGATCTCTTTCTTTAAAATGAGGACCAATATTCTGGAGGTCTTGATAGCCAAAGGGTTCATCACCTAATCAAATAAATTTAAGGCTGTTGGTTTTACTATGTTTACATGCTTTTTTTATTTCTGATGTTTCAGTCCACAAGTTTAAGCTGCCTCATTTAACTGAAGGTTACTGGGTCTCTTCTCGGCTATATTTCTGCAATGCTACTGTCTAACTTACAGAAAAGATGCCAATAACATTTCTCTTTTGAAGTGTACAGTAACATGGGCATTTAAGTTAACGATTTTGCTAATACCTAACTGAGTTTATACATCCTTGTCAAGGCATTTCATTGTTTACATACTCAATGATCAGAGACTTTTATGTGTTATCGAACTGAAATTATGTAAGTGCTGAGCTTCTGCATATGTGCATACAGACTTACGCACACATTTTATTTCCATAGAAAAAAATTGGGTRGGTACTGAGGCCTACTATACAATGGAAGTTGTACTCTGAATAGAAAAGATATGATTAAGTAAATAAATATAAATGAAATGTAAACAGGTAATTTTACACTTATTTTTCATTCCAACTTTGCCAAGGCCTCTGTCTTCTCGTGGGAGTTAGGCAGGCATATCAATAGGAAGAATTTGGCTAAAATCTCAAAGACATACCATGACATGGAATTGGCTAAAAATAGTTTCAGGCTAAATCAAGTTTTTACTGCCAAATAGCAATCCCATGTAAGTTGTGCAGCCGGACCACTTTTACACAACATCTTGTGTTGCATCTGATTTATTGTAACATCACTTTACTAGAACTTGTGGCTTGAAGAGGAGAAGTGTAGGCTTAGTTTCAATTCAGAAAAGGGGAGCAAGAAYGAAGTGCTTTCTTCTTGATGATAACGTAAGTCAGAAATAAGAAAGACATCTATTAGTCTATAGCCCTTCCCATGGAAAACATTCTCTCCCAAATATCTTTGGTGAGGGGGTCCTATGGCTTTCTTATCATATCACACATTTTTGAGTGCTATATGCTACTTTCTTTTGGTGTCAAATTAATCAGTATTTATTTCCTTTTCCTTTGCCCTGGGCATCTTAGGCATTTCTTAGAAGAACATACATGTTCCCCACAGATTATTATTTACCCAGACTGTGGTAATATCTAAAAATGGGTCAGGCATAATCTAAATGCAGAAGACACAATCTCTGCTCTCAAGAGACAGCAAGCAATTGTAGCCCAGTAAATGTGATTTTTGCCATGACTAGTAAAAAGCTGCAGACCTTTTGCTGCCCTGGCAGCGCAGGGTCTCAGGGCTCATCCAGGCTCACTGCAGCCGCGCCTGGGTTCAGTCTGGTTTGGCAGTCGCCAAGAGGAGCAACGCCGGTGGGCTCTCCTGTTTTAGCTTTTCTTATCCTCAATATGGCACTGTCCTGGCCGAGGCAGGGAGTCAGCGGGTGACAAACAGCAGCCCTGGTGAGGAGCTGAGGCTGGGGGAGGCAACTGTGCCACTCTCTGGCTTTAGATGGGAGCCTCTGAGAGAGAAACAGGGGCTGTGAGAAAAAAACGTATAAAAGTAGCCCCAAGTGGAAGATCAGAGAGAAAGAAATTCTTCGTCATGATCATCATACTGCTCCCAGCAAAGACCTCAGCGTGCTTGTCGCTATCCCCTCCTATTCCCCCTCACTTTCTCTAGGAAGACTGAAACCATCAGCCTTGGGATGCAAATGGACACAGGAAGGGTGAGCACCACACCACAAAAAAAGTAAACACTAGGAAAGTTTTTCTTTTTTTTTTTGTGTATAGCAATTTAAATGGTATTATTAGACTTTTCTGCATTAATTAAACAAGCCGTGCTGTTAGTCTGTTAAAATATTCATTGAACTAACAGTAACATTTGAGCCTAACAAGATTTTGAGCCTAAAAATTTAAAGCAGATTCAAATATACAACAGAATTAAATACTGCTTTTGCATTCTGCATAGTTAGAAAGTAATTCCTTGATTTGATCATTTCTTGGAGGCATGATAGCAAAATAGGTCTTCAAAGAGGAGAAGGTAGAAAAGGGTTCCTGAGTAGGACTTAAGAACTAAATATTGTGGTAGAAAATCTGTGGGCCCTTATTAGGCCCTTAACCTGACATTGGCTCTACCCCTGTTTTGCGGGCATGTGATTGTAACATGTATGCCACACTTCAGTTCTCTACCTATTAAATGGAAATAGGTACAACCCAGTACAATGGGATTTTTTCATAAAGGTAAGAATAATAATGGAAAGAGGCCTTGTAATGGGGATGAAGTAAATGCATGCTATTCAGTTTGTTGGTGTTTTTTTCCAGTTCAGGAAAGATTTTTCCATTGATTTCCTACAGATGCAGTGGGGAAAGAACTTATAGGCAAAAATAAGAAAATAAGAAAGATAAAATTATGACGGCATTGTTAATAATGGAGTACGTGCTAAAGAATCCTCTCGCACACTCCGAAAATGTGAGGGCAATCTTGATTTTTCTGTGCAGTACTTCAATGCAGCTAAAGGCAAAGACTTGCAGACTGTGCTGACAAGCTGGGAAATTTTAGCCTGGCAAACAACTTTGAAATGAATTTGAATGTTCGCGGTGGGTAACAAGCTAAATGTGAGTTCCCAAAAGAGAGAGTTAGAAGTATAAAGAGGTAAATCTTGCRTAAAATTAGGGAGCAATATCATCTTAGTATAGGTGCAAGCACTACTGGAACGCAGGGCTTTTGGTGGTAGTTGAAATTGGAGAAAGTTTGTAGAATATCCAGGAGAATGATTAAAAGATTTGGAAAGAGGTCCCCTTGAGGGTTTTAATTGCTTATCAAAGATATAAAAGGGATAAATTTAAGGGAGGTGGTGTATGTGCTTGTGTGTGTGGGTGAGTGACTGTCTTGCATACTGGAAGTATCTCCTGGCAAACAAAACTTCGATCAAGGTTTCTCTAATATAGTAGACATAAGTGTAACAAAATTCAGTGCCTGGAAGCTGAAGTAAGACAAATTTAGACTGATAGAATAAGGCTCCAATTTTTAACAGTGAAGATAATTAACTAGTGAGTACATTGATGAAATTGTGGTTGGTTTTCCCTGCAAATTTCAGTTAAAGCTCAGCATATTTTTCTCAGCAAACTCTTTTAATTCTGCTGGAATTAATTCTGGTAAATCCTATAACCTTTGTTATTTAAGAGGTCAGATTAGATTATCATAATAATAATTTCTGGCTTTGCCATGTATGTTCAATAATCATTTATCTCATGTTCTTATTGTTGTCTGATACAAACATTTTCTTTTATCCTTTTTCTCCTAAACCCTCTTTCCCTGGATATAGCCCCTACTTTCTAACTTCTTCTCTGTCCACTGGCCTCCTCTCCCTTCTCTTGGGCCCCTACACTGCACACCCCTGTTCACATGTGCATTTTGATCCTTTGGCTCACAACCTGAACATAAGCAAGTGTCGTGGTTTAACCGTGGCAGCACCTAAACACCACGCAGCCGCTCGCTCACCCCCCTGCTCCGGTGGGATGGGGGAGAGAATCGGGAGGGCACGAGTAGGAAAACTCGGGGGTTGAGATAAAAACAGTTTAATAATTGAAATAAAACAAAGTAGAACAGTAATAGTAACAGTGATAACAACAACAACAACAACAATAGAATATACAAAGCCGGCGATGCACAATGCAATTGCTCACCATCTGCCGAACCGAACGAGAGCCCAGGACCCAGGGCCCCCCCCCATACACCCCTTAGTTTTTATGCTGAGCATGACGTTACATGGTATGAAATACCCCAYTGGCCAGCTGGGTCAACCACCCCGGCTCTGCTCCCCCTGCCAGCTTCCCATGCACCTGGCAGGGCATGGGAGGCCAAAAAGTGCCTGGTGCAAGCAGCACCCAGCAGCACACAAAACATCGATGGGCCATCAACACTCCTATTATATCAAACCCAAAACACAGCACACCCTCCCCAGCTACTGGGAAGAAAGTTAACTCTGTCCCAGCCGGAACCAGGACAGCAAGTCAGTAGATTCAAGCTGTAAGAGGTCAATAATGTTTTGCCAAAAATATTGCCTCCCCAAAGAGCTAATGGTTAACTTGCATTAGGTAATATAAATATTAAGAGTCTGAGAGTAGGCTGGAAGTGATTAGAAAAGTTATTTCAGTGTGCAAAGCTTTTATATCTTTGATTTTATGAATTGCCATATTTTTTTAGAAGGGATGTATCTCTGGAATCTCTGTCTTCAGTGATCCCCACTGAGACAGAAAATTTCAATGAATTAGTTTTTTCATTTAGCGCTCTTAGAATAGTCTGTTTTTAAACAGAAAGGAAACCTTTACTACAGCAGAAATGCTGCTCTGATGTGTTTTCTGAACAGTAAATGGATCAAGGTCCAAATTAGGTCTTCACTGTGTCAGGTGCAATGGTAACAGCCAAACAAAAGCACCCCATAGCCTTAGGTCTGACAGTCTGTTAAACAAATTTGTATGCACACAAGAAGAAGTGTCTTTCTGAAACATGAAGATGCCCAAGAGAGAGACTCTGGAAAGGTTTTACAGACATTTAATAGTTCAAGACATTATTTGTTCAATAACGAAAGAAAAAGGTTTAGAGAGCAATCAGATTTTCATGGACAAAAGCTAGGCTCTTGTCCTGAGGGGAGAAAGGATCATAGGCAGTGATTTTTGTATGTGTCAGGAAGAGACGCGAAAAAAGATTTTGACAGCTGGAGAAGCGAGAGAAGAGAAAGAGCTGCTCATTCTCTCTCATCTATTTTGTATGCTTTTATATTCCATTTTCTCTGAGTGTGATTTCTAGCTCTTTCCTCCTCTCTCTCTTAAATTGTTTCACCCTTTTTTTACACTCTTCTTAGAACAAAAAATAATTCTTTTTCATGTTCCTGCTCAGTGCTTTTTCTGTCCCACTGTCCTACACTACCCTCAGTACTGAACCACAACATTTCCCAAACTTTTTGCAAGTGCATCCCCATTTTGGTCACATCTGCGTTCACATGACTGTGGTAGTCTCCCCTGAAGTCCGCTGCATGTGTTTTACTGGCTGTGCAGAAGCTAGTGAGAACCGATTACAAGCATGAATATCCACCCCTCTGCCCTGGAGGAAGTGGGTATTTGCCTGCAAATAAAAGTAGCTAACAGTTCCCCAAGTAGCACRAACATTTCTTGAAATCCCCAAAGAATTTGAAACACATTTGGTTCTCCAATTTGCTTCTTTCATATTTTCACCTTGTTTCTACTCTTCAAAAGTGCTCTAAGAACTCTATGCTAAGACTGACCAGCCCAGTAACCACGTGGTGATGGTGTGGCCAAAGAGCTGATTGTGCACTGGGGAGAATGCCTTGAAGTGAGAACTCCAAGAATTACAGCAGTKCCAATACAAGGCGGCAGATACTAATCTCCAAGGCCTCTTACAATTTTGCTATTTCTTCCACCCTAAAGTACTACTGTTTTTGAACAAAAATGAAGAGACAAGCTAATGAAACACTACTAGTTTCGAATGAGACAAGACAACCTTCTTTATCTATACAGCTGCAAAGTTGTGGTATGCCCTTGGGCTAAAAAGGTGTCACTAATTTACTTATGTCAGTTATGAGTGTGAAAAAACTCCCATATCCCTAATCAGAACAGTGATTTTCCCCAGAAGAAGAACGTAGATGTAACTGTAGTAATGCTTTTTTAGTTCAGTCCATTCAGGAGTTGGTTTAAGCTGAATGGTGGAACTGAATCTCAGCTGCTGCCCTGGAGTTGCTGTATACCAGCAAAATCTTTTGAGTACAAACAAATGATTTTGCATGTGGGAGGATGATGGGACCAGAAGGTGTATTTTACTTTTGACAGGGATTAAGATGATGCTTGCAGCATAATGTTTTGTTGGCCTGGCAAAAAATTCTGAGCCTCGGCCTCTTAAATATCATGGAGTTTTCATAGGAAAGATTTTTATTAGGAAATATCAAAGCAAATAACTAAGCATGGGATGGCTCAAAGCTGCCTGTCATACATACAGTATTGATGGATTCTTGGCTGTGTCTTTTGTTAAGTAAACGAGAATACTGTCTTCATGAATTGTGGTTACATGCCTAAATGCAAGAGCTGCCCACGCAAAACCTGTGTTGGAACTTTCTAAGCTGACATGGTCGATAGAAGTGAGAAGATCTGATTCAAAATAAGGAATCAGGACATCTGTTTCAAGTTTCATGCTTTTGGGGGGATATGATGGAGGGGGAACACATTACTTTAATGTGACAAATGCTGATCAATTTATTTCAAACTTTACTTTGATGATAAAGATACAAAGTGAAGATACTAAAATATTTGCCACTTTTCCACAAATGCAAATAATAGATATATCTTAACCCTTTCTTTCAAACTTAGAGTTTAACATTTCTCAGTATGATTCAGGCATACAAAGTGGAACCTGGGAATAAGAAGCAACAATTCTTCTGAAAGGATATATCAAGAATATATATTTGGACTAGATGATCATTGTAGGTCCCTTCCAACTGAATTATTCTAAGAAGGAGTATTTACATGATAATACATATAATGGACTTCTTGGTGGTGATACAAAGAAAGAAAAATACAGCTGAGTACCAGCATAAATGCTGATGCAACTTCTTAACTGTGCATGGGTTTCTGAAGACAGAAGTATCTTTGTTAAGCCTGTTTTCCATTTGACTCTTGTTTAGGTGGCATGTGTACCGCCAGTGATATGAATTTCTGAAGCAATACCTTGAATTTCAGCTCTTACACTACTAAGTTACAAGGCCAGCTAATCAGCGTTTTTATCATTGGGCTGCCATTCTCCTAATTATCATCTTCCAAGGCATTCTTAAGAAAGATTTCAAATGACATAGTAGAGATATTTTAAACAACGTTTTTCATAAAGTCAAACTATGAAAAAAATTGTGTACAGAAAATAATAGTCATGCTTTTCAAAATAAGGATGTAACATTATCACACAAAAACACACCTAAAATCCAAGAGACAAGCCTAGGATATAATTCGCAGTCCTGACTGAAATTCTTCTTGACTAGCTTTAGTTTAACCTGTTTCAGCTAGTTACCTATTTTTCCTAAACGGAAAGGTGCCTAACTCTTCATCACCTATATTTATGTTARCAGAAATGCTTCTACAATCCTTCAGAACAAGTGTAGGAAGCAAAACCTAGCTTTGCCTATGTTAAAACTTTTTACCAGCTCTTTTTCTGAGAAGTTCTGCTGAACAGATTCTGATAGGACTTTTTGGAATTTCAGTTAAAAATTTTATATCAGCAGAATATGGTAAAACTTCATGAGTATGTTCATCAAATATATATACCTGTTTAGCTGGTAAGCAATATCCAGCTACACTGTAAATAAAGGAAACAGTCATGTGACACAGCTAGCATGCAGTACTGTAATTAAAAGCTGTGTCCACTGATTATGTATATGACAAAAGAAATGTCTGAGAAGCACCTTCTAACTTACCCAGCTAACTGTTGCACTGACATGTTACTTGCTAGCTGTAAGTGCTTCACTTTCCCCTTTTTACTGTAGGCGTATTTTTCTTGAGATAGATAAGACCACATTTTTTAAAAAATGAGCTATGTAACTTAGGTGCTGTGGTGGGTTGACCTAGGCTGGCTGCCAGACACCCACCCAGCCACTCTCTCAGTCCGCTTCCTCAACAGGATCGGGAGAGAAAATAAGATGAAAAAGTTCATGGGTCAAGATAATAACAGGGAGATCACTTAGCAAGTACTGTCAAGGCCGAAAGAGACTGGATGTGGGGCAAAATTAATTTAATTTATTGTCAAATAAAATAGATTTGGGTAGTGAGAATCAAAGACAAATTAAACCACCTTCTTCCCACCCCCTTTTCCCAGGCTCAACTTCACTCCTTCATTCCCATTCCTCTATCTCCCCCTCTCAGGTAACACAGGCGGGATGGGGAATGGAGGGTTGTGGACAGTCCATAATGGTTCCTCCCTGCGGCTCCTTCCTTCTCACACTTTTTCCATGCTCCAATGTAGGTCCTTCGCACGGGCTGCAGTCCTTCAGGATAAGCCTGCTCCTACGTGGTCTTCTCCACAGACTGAAGTTCCTTCAGGAAATATTCACCTGCTCCGATGTGGGGTCCTCCACAGGCTGCAGTGTAGACATCTGCTCCAGCTGGTCTCTCCATGGGCTGCAGGGGAATCTCTGCTCTGGTGCCTGGAGCACCTCCTCACCCTCCTTCTTCTCTCACCTTGGTGTCTGCAGGGTTGTTTATCTCATTGAAACTGGCCAGTGTTGTGTCAGATAACAAGAAGGGCTTTTTTAAGTACGTTTAATAGCAAGAGGATGTCTAAAGAAAACATTGGACCAATACTTGTTGAAGATGGTCATCTGACTAATAAGGATGAAGTAAAAGTGGAGGCATTCAATGCGTTTTTTGCCTCAGTCTTTAATAATACTGATAGACCTTGGGCTGCYCGGTCCCCTGAGTCAGAAGACCATGGGTGTGGGAACAGTGACTTTCCTTTTGTGGAATTGTAAGGGATCAGCTGAATGTTCACAAGTCCATGGGGCCTGATGGGATTCATCCCAGAGTACTGAAGGAGCTAGTGGATGTTATGGCAGGACCCCTCTGGATCATCTACCAAAGGTCTTGGGAGTCTGGGGAGGTCCCTGATGACTGGAAGCTAGCCAATGTTATTCCAATTTACAAGAAGGGCATGAGGGAAGACCCAGGGAACTACAGACCTGTTAGTCTAACCTTAGTTCCTGGAAAAATTATGGAGAAGATTATACTGGGTACTTTTGAAAGGTATTTAAAGAATAATGCAATCATCAGGCACAGCCAACATGGGTTCACAAAGAGAAAGTCCTGTTTAACTAATTTGATATCTGTCTATGACAAGGTCACCCACCTAGTAGATGAAGGGAAGGCAGTGGGTGTAGTTTTTCTGGATTTTAGTAAGGCTTTTGATACTGTCCCTCACAGCTTCTTTCTGGACAAGTTGTCTAACTGTGGGATGAGTGGGTTCGTGGTGTGCTGGGTGAAGAACTGGCTGAACGGCAGGGGTCAAAGGGTTGCARKGAATGGGGCTACATCTGGCTGGCGACTGGTCACCAGCGGTGTTCCTCAGGGCTCAATTCTAGGGCCAGTCCTATTTATCAATGATCTGGATGCAGGAGTTGAATGCACCATTAGCAAGTTTGCTGATGATACCAAACTGGGAGGTGCTGTTGACTCTCTTGAGGGACAGGAAGCCATGAAGAGGGATCTAGGTAGATTGGAGCATTGGGCTATGATTAATGGGACGAAATTTAACAAGTCCAAATGCCGGATTCTGCACCTAGGATGGAGTAACGCTGGGCACAAGTATAAATTGGGAGAAGAGTGGCTTGAGAGCAGCCCTGCAGAAAGGGATCTGGGGTGCTGGTCAGCAGGAGGCTCAATATGAGCCAGCAGTGTGCCCTGGCAGCCAAGAGGGCAAACCGCATCCTGGGGTGCATTAAACACAGTATAACCAGCCAGTCAAAACAGGTGATCATCCTGCTGTATTCAGCATTGGTGYGGCCTCACCTCGAGTACTACGTGCAGTTCTGGGCCCCACAATTTGAGAAGGATGTGAAGGTCCTTGAACGCGTCCAGAGGGCAACAAAGCTGGTGAAAAGAGCTGGAAGGCATGTCCTATGAGGAGTGGCTAAGGACTTTGGGTTTGTCTAGTTTGAAGAAAAGGAGGCTGAGGGGTGACCTCATTGCTCTCTACAGCTTCCTGAGGTGGGTATGTGGGGAGGGAGGTGCTGAGCTCTTCTCCCTGGTATCCAGTGATAGGATGCATGGGAATGGTTTAAAGCTGCATCCATTGGAAAGGTTCAGACTGGACATTAGGAAGCATTTCTTTACTGAGAGGGTGGTCAARCACTGGAACAGGCTTCCTAGAGAGGTGGTCGATGCCCCAAGCCTGTCAGTGTTTAAGAGGCATTCGGACAATGCCCTTAATAACATGCTTTAACTTTTGGTCAGCCTTGAAATGGTCAGGAAGTTGGACTAGATGATCGTTGTAGGTCTCTTCCAACTGAAATAATCTATTCTATGCTATGCTATGCTATGCTATGCTATGCTATGCTATGCTATTCTATTCTGTTTTTTCTTATTCCTCACTCTCACAGCTGCTATGCAGTGTTTTACCCTTTCTTAAATACGTTTCCCAGAGGTGCCACCATCTTGGCTGAGGGGCTCAGCTGTGCCCTGCAGTGGGTCCATTGCAGCCATCTGGAAATGTCTGTGTCCAGTTTGGGGCAGCCCCTGGCCTCTTCTCACAGGAGCCACCCCTGCAGCCCCCTTGCCGAAACCATTACCCCATGGAGGCATAAAAGTCTTAGTAAAYTGTCATCTTTGTCTAAAAATATATGATTTTACAGTATTAATAAATATCTTAATCTTACTAGAGGGGAGAGTTAATTTTTGAAGAAGATGCATTGAGAAATTGCTAGAAAAAGAGAAACATCAATTTTATGTATCAAAAGACAAATCATAGTAGGAGGCACCAGTGAATCTAAATAATGTTTCTGTTTTGGCATATTTAAAGTTAATTAAACCTATGATTTCTTGAAAAAGTCAAAACTTTCCCTGCTCTCTCTGTACTGAGTTTAAAATCTAATTTGATAAATATCAGTCTTAAGCAAAAGCTATAGGAGAGTGGCATGATGAGTAATCTCACATTTCCTCTAGCATTTCATTTTGTCATTCAGGTGAGTTTAATTAAAGGCAAACAACAATTCCAGCAAAAAAACCCCCAACATGTATGGATATTTCTAAGTGGGGAAATGCTTTGAGTTATCATAATAAGTCTTGTTTTTCTCCAGTAATTTTCAAGGTCTGTTACATGTTTTCTCTCCCCTTTTTGGATTTGTGATTTTATTGGGGATTTTCCACTGCCCAAAATGTATACTTAGGCTAGAGATGACACTGTCTGGGCCATGGAAACAAAACTCACTTTTAAAGAGACTTCGTTGTTTTTTCTTTGCTGCACTGTACACAAAGTTCACAGAGAGCTGAAAGTGTGCGTTTGTGTGGTTGCAAGGGATACACTAACTATGCTGAGCTGGCATATCTGTTTCACACCTCGACTGATAATTTGCTAAATTGCTGTAACCTGATTGCATTTAATTTAGTACCATTAGTGTAAAAGTACTATCAGTTCTGAGGGGTCTTTTTATTCTTCACCTTATGAAATAGACTTGGGCAAACTCATTTCATAAGTGATAAAATGTTTCTCTAGTGCTAGGCATAATAGATATATACAGTGGTTTTACATCCTGTTACGAATTCACCTGAGCCATCCTAATTGCCAAAACTTGTGAATTACGTCTGGAATGTGCTCGACAAGCACACACAACTTAGCAACATGTTACTGCAGTGCTATTTTCTTTGGCAGTGGTGTGGTACTTTGCACTGTGTTGGTGGGGCAGAGCAATGAAAATTTTGGGAGCTTGCCTGATCTTTTCCTCCTCTGAGATTCCTCTGAAAGAATTAAAAAGAGGCAAACCTTAATATTAATTCAAAATGGGCCATTGCTCTTGTCATTCTCTCTCTTGTTGAAGGGGCTTTTCTTGGGAACAGTCATTAACAGGTCAGGAGATTTTAAATTACCCCCTCAAATCTGTATTACATCTTTAGAAGAGCTTTCAATAATTTGGGATTACTGTGGTGAAAAATCCTCTAGCAGGAACCTGTCTATCGTGAAGAAACTTTGCAGTAAAGTTGTACAGTTGTATTTCGTAAATGTATGGTAGGGAAGGAATGCAAGAATACTTCAAACAGAAGCCTTTAAATAATAAATGTCAAAATTACATTTCCAATATTAATAGTTTATGTAGAGCTTTGTATTTTAAGATTACATTTATTTAGTTTTGGTCTGCTGCATGACTTTCGTAACTCCCACACTTATGCAAATCTAATCCATGGGATGCAAAATACAGCTGTCATACATACGTTACCCATTGTTCCTGATCTACTTCTGTGTTAAATGCATTAGCTAAACAATAGGACAAGCTTTAGTATAATGATGWTAATCAAGTCATAATTTCAAAGTACAAAATGAAATGTGACACTATACAATGGTGTTTGATTTGAAATATGTCCAAATTGGTATTGCATTGTACGTTTGTAATGATTTTCTTTAAAAATCAAATAAAGGCAGAAGTTTATATAGGGGAAAAGTCCCTTTTTAAATGCAATGTAAAAAACTGATAAGTATTTTCTCTATGGGAATAGTAACRTAAAATGTTTTTACACAAAGCAAAATGAGCTCTCTACAAAAGGCCACTACTATGATGAGGCATCACTTACCCATCTATAAAGTATTGTCCACCATCCTAAAAATTAATCTTTGCATTAATGCTCTGCCATTTTCCCCTACTAAGACTACATTTTGTGTGTGGCCTAGAGAAAGAAAATGGGAATAATTATATTTTAAAATGTAACATAATTAAATGTAATGTATATGAAATGTACAAATGTAATGTATAACGGAATTATAACAAGTGTTATAATTTAATTTTTGAAGGCACTGAGAAATAAGAATGGTACTGCCACTCAGGAAGCATTCCTTTTTTTCAAGTTAGTATAAAGTAAAGTTATACTATTTGTAAACCAAAGCAAGATTTATTAGTTTTTTAATTATAGGTCATCCTATCTCAAGTAATCATCTTTTACTATAGAAATAAATACTCCTCAATTTGCAGGATTATACAGGATGTTGATTGGTTAGGTGGCTTAGTGTTACTTTATTTGGAGTGTTGTAGGCTTTCTAGAAAGGAGAGGTTTGGTAATTGTTAATTTATGATTAGAACTATTGTTTCATGATCAATATTTGTGTACTCGAAGCGGTAACTTTTTAAGATGCAACAGAAATCCAATTCCCAATTCAAGCCTGTGTGACCATGTACAAGAGTGCTTGTTAAATATGACTCTGTGGCTTTTTCCTCCAAAGAAAGAGACACCGTACATTCATGTGAAAACCATAACTCATGAGCTGACTAGAAATTTCCTTTAGAGTTCTAAAGTTTGAAATATGTTTGAGCCTGTGAAGTCCTTACTTTGGTGGGATCCCAGGAAAGATACCACGGGGCAAGCAAATGGCATTTTAGGCGGGAAAGATTTCATGTCTCAGAGAGAAATGAAAATATTAATTCTGCAAGGTACTTTATATTAACCTGGCTCTCACCTCCACCATTTGTGAGAGGCACAATATAGATAACAGCTTCACAGGTACACTTTAAATGACAATTCATTCATGGAGAATGGTCTGAGATTCTTGGAGAAAACACTAAAAAAGCCTTGTACTGCTTGATTTATTAATTTAAGCCATTTTGAAGTGCTGCACGAAGCTTTCAGTGTGCTCCCTAAATCAAGTTATTTTATTTCATGAACACCAATAGAATTTGCAGTGCTGCTGCAAACAGGAGTGGGATTTCCCAGCTGGCAGATGGTCCACCACAATTGAAAACTCATGAGCAGAGCAATATGAAAGGAATCTCTCACACAGCTGAATGTTGTTGTTTAAAGAGTCTTGCTTATCAACAGAATTAGATACTTAATATTCAAGTCTCTTGAATGTTTACCTTAAAGGAATAAATAAAACACTAATATTTCATTGAAAAGAATGGCCTCTACTGATCTATATGCCTCAGGCCTAATCTGATTTTTAGTTATATGTGCAGAATGCTATTCAAGTCAATCAGGTAATAAGGATATAACTGAGAGACCAGGTGAGTGATTTCTAAATAACCAAAGTTCAAGTGAGTTGTACTTTAGAAAGAATTTAAAACTGAACAACCTTTTCTTTGACTAAAGAGTATCTTTCACTTTTTGATCAGTTTTTTTTCACAGACAAACAGTTTTGTCTTTGCTGAGTAATTAGAAAAGTGATTCTTGTTGGACAAAAAAGAAATGGCTGGAATTTTCAATGAAAATAATGCAAGTGATTTCATTCTACTTACACAAGCAAATTTACTCATGAAATTTCAGGGGGCACTAAACAAACACAAAAGTTAGTAAGAGGAAATTAGTATGATAAAAGAAATAGTCAAGCAAAACAGAAGTCAAATTAGTGTCTCACTCTTGCCCTGGATAGATACCAGGAAGTCAGACTTGAGTAAGAGTAAAATTTGGTCAATGTCATGGTGGTTTTAATATGGTTATCACGAATAAAGCTCCATTTTCCATTCTGCAATTTTTTTTTTTTTTTTTTTTTTTTTTAAGATTTAAGAGTCTATGTAATGCTGGAAAGTGAAAAACTAGAAAAATATCAAGTGCACACCCTAAGTATCTGAGGCAATGTTAGAGCTCTCGGGTGGCACATGAGAAAGATTCCACCTGGGAATGTTAGATCAAGAGTCCTTAAATTAATTGGAATTCATTCACACCAAGGATGCAAATTCCTGGATGACCGGGATACTGGTTATTCCAACATGAGACCCTTACACTGTTTCCTGTTGGAACCATTCCATTTTAGGTAAATAATATGTATTCTTTGGTAGAGAGGTTTGGATGTTCTCCAGCATCCCTAATCATTAGACTACGAAGTTACTCTCTCTTTTTGCTCTCTTTCTGGCCCAATGCAGTTATAATGTTTTATATAACATGCAAAACCTCTGACTGGGCGGGAGGTGGAAGGGGGCAGGGCGTGGAGAGAGAGAGAGAGAGAGAGAGAGACTTGATTGTCTCCACATCTAGATCACCTCAAACTTTCAAGGTGGAAGTTGAAGTTGTTGAACTGATGAAATTTTCCAGATCTCAAACACGCTTTCTGTGTGGAGTTAGCTTGGGTTCTGCAGACATTTCTCACTTACTTTCTGTTTTGTTAGTGCCAGAAAGCCTTTTTTTCAGGGTGGGAGGGTTGGGGGGGAAGTGTTCACTTCTGATAATTTCTGGTTTTCATGTAACTTCATTTTCAGGTGAAAAGGCATTGTGTTGGAAAATTCCCAACAAGCTCTAGTCTTAGACTAACATAGTTAGTCTGAGATCAGATGTCTTCTTATCTCTGATGAGGCATTGCAAAACCTTGCCACTTTATTCAGGGGAATAAATAAGGAATTTGAATCAACAGAAAGATTATCTTGGGTCTTAACCCTTCTTCTGAATCCCCATATAAATTTGTACCATCTAAGCTTCATGAGGCAAAAGAAGCTGAGTATTTCTAAATTATTTTTTTAAAGCCCTAAACACAGGTAAATTTTAAACTGATTAGTTTGAAAATGTAATTTTTAACCTTTCATCTTGGTTTACACAATGGCATGTCATGATGATATATTACAGATTCCTTGGGGAATACTTACATGGTTTTGGAAAACTGGCACTCTTCACCAAAATAAATACAGTGCCTTCCAGATCCAGAGTACTGATCTTGGCAGACTGGTCCCTTGATACTTCAAAAAATAATGATGATTCTTTAAATAAGGTACTTTGTTCTATTAGAACATTAGTGATTTTTATGGGGGTTTCCTTCAGCTATTCCAGTGCTGTGTAGTATAGAGCATACCCCCTATAAATATATAAATAAATAAAAAGCAGTGGGATGGGAGCAGCGACTTAAATTGCTGTGCTTTGTCTTTGTTAGTCTCCACCTTATCCATGTACTTTGCTCATAACAGATCACAGTTTTTTTTTAAGTTTCAGTCACTGTGGATGAAATGACTTACTAAGTTAACCTGTTTTCTTGGATATATCTGATATATTCACAAAGATTAAACCGTGTCCAATTAAAAGGTCTAGCCAGTCATAACATATTCCAGTATTTCTGCAGTATAGAATGTGAACTCATGTCTCTACTCCACCAGAAAATTGAAAATCCCAAGAAAATCTGCTTTCTAAAATGCATATATCTATAAACGGTTTTCTGTTTTAGATGAAGTATTTCTATTAAGCCCCTCCATAAGAAAAAAAAAAGCTTTTAATTAAGAGTTGTCCTAAGTTAGTTGCCTAAGGGCAAGTAGGATTGTGTATGAAGGGATTTTTTTCCAGTTAGGACAGTGATTTATTAACTTCAATGTTAACTTCCCATGCTATCCCTAGTGAGCTGGAAATGTTCTTTGGTTTATGACACTTTATCAGGAGCTGGGAATTGACCTTGGAGCTCTCTGGTGAATGTCCTGTTTTTCTAGCAGGCTATAGTACTGGACCACTGCAAAGGCGATTGGTAAGAGGAATCTTAAAAAAGGAAGTCCTTGTTTTATGTMCCTGCTTTTGAACCATCACCACTTATAAATGCATGTAGCCCAAAAGTGGAAATTTCTGCTTTATGTAAATGCATTGGTGTTTTGGGGGGTATGTTCAGGGAAATTGAGGTGTTGTTATCTGTTGCTGGTGTGAGTTGTGCCTGTTTCAGAAAGAGCGTGCCTTGCCTTAATTTTTCAAATACCAGAAATCTAGGTTTGATTGTACAGTCCAGGTTAGTTTCTTTGAAAATTTATTTCTCTATATTTTAACATCTGGGTTTAATTTATCAACAGTTTTATTTTTTATCAATATTTGGAGTCTCAGTAAACAACTTCTACAGGATATGTATGCAGAACTACCATCGTTGATAGTTCTCTCTTCCCCTTCCTCCCCCCCACCCTTGATCTCTCTCTCTCACCTGCCTACTGTATCATACAGAGCAGTGCTGGGATAGCTTTTGAAGGACCAAAGTCTTTAAAGTTTAAAGAAAAACTTAAAAAGAAGACAATGAAGGAAAAAAACAGACCAACAGTAGACCACTGAAGCTTGAAGAACAATGAGATCCTCTGTTTCAGCTCTTATTTAAGTTATCACATCTGGCAAACTGATATAAAAACACAGTACCATGTTCTCTAATTTTTTTTTTTCTTTGCCTTGCTTTCTTTTGTAGGAACTAAGCTAAACTACTTTGTATTTTGCAATCTGCCAGTACCTACATGCAGCTGCACAGTTTACCAGAAAAAGAAGGATGCATATTAGAGGTGGCAGGGGAGCAAGGACTTTGACTCCAAATTATGCAAATAAAACAACAACAACAACAACAAAAACACAAAACCAAAGCAAAGAGTGTCATTTTCCTCAATCCCTTCAGTGGCAGGGAAGAATACTGACAGGGACAGGAAAACACGCCTGATCAACACGTGGCTCAGGGGCTGGCGCCACCGGCAGAATTTTGGCTTTTTTGATCACGGGGAGGTTTACACGGCACTGGGCCTGCTGGCTACAGATGGAGGTCAGCTGTCTCACAGGGGGAAAAGGATTCTGGCTCATGAGCTGGCAGGGCTCATTGAGAGGGCTTTAAACTAGGTTCGCAGGGGGAAGGGGATAAAACCAGGCTCACGAGAGATGAGCCTAGGGGTGGCACGTCACTGTTGGGGGCAAAATCGATAGCCCAGCTCAAGTGCATCTACACCAATGCACGCAGCATGGGCGGCAAACAGGAGGAGCTGGAAGCCATTGTGCAGCGGGATAGCTACGACTTAGTCACCATCACAGAAACATGGTGGGACGACTCTCATGACTGGAGTGCTGCAATGGATGGCTATAAGCTCTTCAGAAGGGACAGGTGAGGAAGGAGAGGCGGTGGGGTGGCTCTGTATGTCAGGAAGTGTTTCGACTGTCTAGAGCTTAACGACTGTGGTGATGATAAGGTCGAGTGCTTATGGGTAAGGATGAGGGGGAAGGCCAACAAGGCAGATATCCTGCTGGGCGTCTGTTATAGGCCACCCAACCAGGATGAAGAGGTCGATGAAGCATTCTACAAGCGGCTGGCAGAAGTCTCCCGATCGCTAGCCCTTGTTCTCGTGGGGGACTTCAACTTCCTGGACGTCTGCTGGAAATACAACACGGCAGAGGGGAAACAGTCTAGGAGGTTCCTGGAGTGTGTGGAAGACAACTTCCTGACGCAGCTGGTGAGGGAGCCTACCAGGGGAGATGCCTCGCTCGACCTGCTGTTTACGAACAGAGAAGAACTGGTGGGAGATGTGGTGGCCGGAGGCTGTCTTGGGCTTAGCGACCATGAAATGATAGAATTCTCAATTCTTGGTGAAGTAAGGAGGGGGACCAGCAAAACGGCTACCATGGACTTCAGGAGGGCGGACTTCGGCCTGTTCAGGACACTGGTCGAGAGAGTCCCTTGGGAGGCAGTCCTGAAGGGCAAAGGGGTCCAGGAAGGCTGGACGTTCTTCAAGAAGGAAGTCTTGAAGGTGCAGGAGCAGGCTGTCCCCATGTGCTGTAGGAAGAAGGGGCGGGGAAGACGACCGGCCTGGCTGAACCGGGAGCTCTTGCTGCGACTCAGGAAAAAAAGGAGCGTTTACCACTTGTGGAAGAAGGGGCAGGCGACTCAAGAAGAGTACAGGGATCTCGTCAGATCATGTAGAGAGGAAATCAGAAAGGCAAAAGCCCAGCTAGAATGCAATCTGGCCGCTGTCGTTAGAGACAACAAAAAATGTTTTTACAAATACATTAACGACAAAAAGAGAGCCAAGGAGAATCTCCATCCTCTATTGGATGCCGGGGGGAACGTTGTCACCGAGGATGAGGAAAAGGCTGAGGTACTTAATGCCTTCTTCGCCTCAGTCTTCAATAGTCAGACCAGCCACCCTCAGGGTATTCAGCACCCTGAGCTGGAAGACGGGGACAGTGAGCGGGATAAACCCCCCATAATCCAGGAGGAAGCGGTGAACGACCTGCTACGCCACCTGGACGCTCACAAGTCCATGGGGCCAGATCGGATCCACCCGAGAGTGCTGAGGGAGCTGGCGGAGGAGCTTGCCAAGCCACTCTTCATCATTTATCAGCGGTCCTGGTTAACGGGGGAGGTCCCGGACGACTGGAGGCTTGCCAATGTGACGCCCATCTATGAGAAGGGCCGGAAGGAGGACCCAGGGAACTACAGGCCTGTCAGCCTGACCTTGGTGCTGGGGAAGATTATGGAGCGGTTCATCTTGGGGGCGCTCGCAAGCCATGTGCGGGACAACCAGGGGATCAGGCCCAGCCAGCATGGGTTCATGAAAGGCAGGTCCTGCTTGACCAACCTGATCTCCTTCTATGACCAGGTGACCCGCCTAGTGGATGAGGGAAAGGCTGTGGATGTGGTCTACCTGGACTTCAGTAAAGCCTTCGACACTGTCTCCCACAGCATTCTCCTAGAGAAGCTGGCGGCTCATGGCCTAGACAGGTCTACTCTGCACTGGGTAAAAAGCTGGCTGGGCGGCTGGGCCCAGAGCGTTGTGGTGAATGGAGCTAAATCCAGCTGGTGGCCGGTCACGAGCGGCGTCCCCCAGGGCTCCGTTTTGGGGCCAGTCTTGTTCAATATCTTCATCAACGATCTGGATGAGGGGATTGAGTGCTCCCTCAGTAAGTTTGCAGACGACACCAAGCTGGGCAGGAGTGTCAATCTGCTCGAGGGTAGGAAGGCTCTGCAGAGGGACCTGGACAGGCTGGATCGATGGGCTGAGGCCAACTGCATGAGGTTCAACAAGGCCAAGTGCCGGGTCCTGCACTTGGGCCACAACAACCCCATGCAACGCTACAGGCTGGGGGAAGAGCGGCTGGAAAGCTGCCTATCGGAAAAGGACCTGGGGGTGCTGGTTGACAGCTGGCTGAATATGAGCCGGCAGTGTGCCCAGGTGGCCAAGAAGGCCAATGGCATCCTGGCCTGTATCAGAAAGAGTGTGGCCAGCAGGAGTTGGGAAGTGATTGTCCCCCTGTACTCGGCACTGGTGAGGCCGCACCTTGAATACTGTGTTCAGTTTTGGGCCCCTCACTACAAGAAGGACATTGAGGTGCTGGAGCGTGTCCAGAGGAGGGCAACGAAGCTGGTAAAGGGTCTGGAGAGCAGAGGAGCAGCTGAGGGAACTGGGACTGTTTAGCCTGGAGAAGAGGAGGCTGAGGGGAGACCTTATCGCCCTCTACAACTACCTGAAAGGAGGTTGTAGCGAGGTGGGTGTCAGTCTCTTCTGCCAAGCAACTAGCGATAGGACGAGAGGAAATGGCCTCAAGTTGCACCAGGGGAGGTTTAGATTGGACATTAGGACAAATTTCTTTACTGAAAGAGTGGTTAAACCTTGGAACAGGCTGCCCAGGGAAGTGGTGGAGTCACCATCCCTGGAAGTATTTAAAAGACGTGTAGATGAGGCACTTAGGGACATGGTTTAGTGGGGCATGGTGGTGTTGGGTTGACAGTTGGACTTGATGATCTTAGAGGTCTTTTCCAACCTTAATGATTCTATGATTCTATTCTATGATTCTACCCCTACCTGCTCTACTGCTTTCAGATGAGTGCCACATTATGTATGCAGTGATGCCTTGAAAGCCAGAGCTGGTATTTCTACAGAAGTTCTTCTCAAACTGCCTGCACAGTACAAAGCACTTTATGGAAGCTGAGACATCGTTGTCCTGAGAGTGTCAAAGTATAGTATTTTAGGGCTTCTTTTTTTTTTTTTTAATTGACAAGATCAACTCAGTCCAGTACCTCCTGTCTGTGGAACAGGAAGAATTGCAACCTGCCTGGGCTTTACAGATTGTGCTCAGCTACAAACCAGAATAGACTAATGTAGCTAAAAGAGTGCTCATACCATCATTGTAGCAGTGTTCAGTATGAATAGTAATAAAGTTAGTTTTTATAGTGGCTCAAGTTCTCAGAGGTCCTTTTCATTCAAATGTTTGGCGTTGGGAGAAAAAAATCAAAATTGTGGCATATAAAGCTCCTAAATTGAACTGTGAGATGGAGAGAGGGGATTGGCATGAGATTCAGCAGAGCATGGCTAAGGAAACAAGGAGTAAGGCCATTCRAGTCTGAAAGGATCAAAATATTAAAAGTCTTTTGCATGAGATGTGCAGTCTCGTAATCGATATGATGTTTAACACAATGAACAAATACTTCAATACTGAGAAAATATGTTCTGATTAGTTCAAGTGACAAAACGTGCTATTACATTCTGAAACTGCAGGACCCTGCACAATTGCTTTATCAACAAAAGCTGCAAACAGAACAGTGCATTAGTCTGATCTCCCATATATGAATAAGGATGCGCAAACCTTTGCTTAATTGAACTACAAAATGGAACAGTGGTTTAAACAGTGTGTAAAATCTTGGCCATTAAAAGAAGCTCTGCTAAAGATATTTCTGTACTCACAGTAATATCTACTAATTTCAGGTGGCTCAGTCAGTAGAATTTCTCTCTGTGTTTTTCTTAGTATGTTTCTAAATTCCAACTTAAAATTCTCATTAGGAGAAGGAAATAGAAACTGAGACACAGCAGCAGGAATTATTCCAGTTATTTTGTGCTGCTCTATTTATAAAAAAGTAACACAGTGGGGCTATGCAAAATGCAATCTCTCTCAAATTTTAGGTGGAAAAGATATAGGGTGAGCATAAAAGTAGAGGAAATAAGCTTGAAAGATAGCTGAATAGATAATGATGTTATTGAGAACTATAATGACATGACTCTTGCTATTGCTCTGCCTCTGTATTTTCTTGACAGTCAGTCCAGATTATTAGAGAACAGTGTAAACTATACTGCTGAAAAGGAATAATCCAAYTTAGGAATTCAAAGCCATTGCTAGCCTTAATGCATTTTGCCTTGATAAGAAGGCTGAAAATATAGCGTGGGGATATGCAATGTGATAAACTGTTCTATGCTAAATATGTTTTACAAAGCAGCCACACAAAGCCAACAGTTGATGCAATCCTTTGAGTAAACACCATTATTACTACCTGTTATGTTCAATTTTGTGTATTCAAGCAGCCCAGGGACCTCATGGTCTAAATTGAGGGGTAGGTGAGTAGAAGGGAACAGACAAAAGGAATTATTATTATTCTTCYATACATGGGGAAATTTGGCAGGCTGAAAGTATGTGATTTGGTGCCAAAATATAAAATAAATCCAGATTACCATGTCATTTCCCCAAAATAAAGCCCACTTTTACTTCCAGTGAAAAAACATCTTTGAATCATATGGCTATTGTTGGATGGTGGCAGCGTCAGGCTTTGTGGGACAGGCGCAGAGTACTTGATGAAGTTACAGTACTCCGGTTCCCAAGGCTGTTTTCACTATACATTAATTCAATCCAAGTGTTTCTTCAGTGTAATATACACTTCAGAGCTTGATTAAGACTTTTTCAGTCATGTTTGCTGGTAACTTCTCCACTATATCTAGTAACAATCCATTCCCCCAGCATATTTCCCAAATGCTTGTAGAATGAGCAAAAGTCTATTGAACGACAGACTTTTACTGGGGAAACCATTGCCACAGAGTGGGCTCGTGAATAGCTTCAGTCTGGAAGCAGGAAGGGTTGTACAAAGTTTGCACACACTTTGGTCAGCTGGGATACACCACTTTTCAGAGAGCATCCTGATTCACTTTGCTTAGTCCAATTTCTGGGCTTACTGGTCTGGATTTCTACCCACTGAGTCAGCAAGGTTGCATGAAGAGAGCTTATGCAGAGAGAAAGCAATATTCAGACATAGGCACCCAAGGTGACATGGACTGATTTGTGAATGGATTATTTCATTTCAATATTGTGAAGCATATTTGAGAAAAGGTACAGAGAAGAGGTTGCAGAGGGTACATGCTATTTGATGACATTTTTGTATGAAGAAATCACTCTTTGGTTTGCTGAAACCAGAAAACAAAGATAAAAGATAGATATGTTGCTTTCTATGTCACTAACTTGTTTAATCCAGGATCAGAACCGAGTAATAAAATGTCCAGCATAGAGACACTATTTTCCAGAAGAACCAAGGATGTTACAGAGAGACAATGACACAGCTTAACAAGCAGTTTTTCTAAAATTTAGAGAGTAGATAAGACTGTTGTCTGCATTAAAGGTATAGAACTCCCCTGGGGCCCTCAGAAGGAAATGTGAAGGAGAGAGTGAATTAGGAAATGGGTAATTGCAGCAAAAAAATATTACTAGATAACTATTAAAGGTTACGTAAAGACCAGGGGCTAAAYGCTGCCACCTTTAGCACTGGGCTTGGTGGCTGTAAGTCATGGTGAGAGTTTCATCTGGCTAGGGAACATTGTGTAAGCACTCTTAGATGGAGAAACATTACAGAAGTATTTTTCTCTTGATAAGACAAATTGACCTACAAGTAACTAAGGTGACTGAGCTCTACCTGAGCCATGGAACTTCACACCTGAAGCAGTTAAGAGGGAACAAGAAAAAGCTCCAGAACACTATTAGTTTAACCTTGATTTTCAGAGACATTATGAATTTTTATTCCTTGTGAGTGGGATGTGCATTTCTCACCACTACTGTCCAATAAGTGGATACTGACACACTGCAGTATTGCTTTCTATTTTGTTTTTCCACAGCTTAAAACCCAGTGAATAAATTTGCTGCTTGAGGAAATTTAAGTAAGTGAATATCATTACTGAAGATGACCATCAGGTTGCCAAGCTGAAGTACATGCAAAGGGATCATGTGAAAAGAATAAACTTAGTGAACTAAGAAAAGAAGTGCTTTCTTAAGCACAAAAATATTTGTCAGTGAAGAACATATTTCAGCTCACTACCTTTGATGATCAGTCAATATGTAATATAGACTTCAGTAGCAATGACTCTTCCATTAGGGTACAGTTGGTCAACTTCAGGTGAATTCCCACTTGTGGAAAATGAAGCCATCTACAGGGCATAAGTAAGAAGTAGTGGGGGAAATTTTATTATATCTCTAGGTAGGACTGGATATATTTAGGATTTTCTTGGTGGAGATGGGAGATTATGGTTCAAATTCTCTCAGGCAGAAGGGGAAATTCAAAGTCAATCTCCCATAGCTTAAGCAAACCATAAGCTATTTAGGTCAAAGATTAAATTTCTCTTTGAACTTTGCTCTGAATATTTTGTGGCATTTTTGCAATTTTAGCTACTTGATGAATTAAGTTCAAATTTTATCATTTTTAGTGAATTTTGACTAGTATATTATTCATCACAAAAACCCTTTTTTGCTTGAAAGTTTGTGGTTTGATGAAGGGGAGGGGAGAAACATATTGCTGTGAAAAGAAAAAAAATTGAAAATGCACAATTTTCAGGGTGAAAATAAGCTACCATCATTCTGCAGCCATCTTGCAGTTTTAAAGTATCTGGATTGAATAATGCTTGAAATTCCAGATGAAATCTTGATTTTTTATAATTTCTCAAAAGAAGTAATGATTTCTAGTTTAGTTTGTTCACAATTCTCCCACCCCAATGCTTTTTTTTTTTTTTCTGAAATGCTTAATAGGTAAATGCTCCAGCTGTTTTATTTGAATACTTAAAGAGGTGATGAATTATGTCATCTTGCTCTGCACAGTACTGTAAGAGATATTTATGATTTATTACAATGGAAATCTGTGGATGGCGTGGGGGCAAAAAAAGAGTGTGGAAACAAGTGAAGGCAAAAAAATGAAGAAAAGAGGGGATTACGCTTTCACTTTTCACTGAAACAACTTGGGCTGTGAAATCACATATTGCAACATGAATTTCAATCAAATTTATTGAAAGAAGGTGACTCCTTTAAAACACTGAAAGGCTCAAGGAGTTTATTTCAGGTGCCAGTGACTGATCTTATTTACATTTTCAGAAGCGAGAGTTCCAATTGACTGAATTATTAAATTGAAACACCCAGAGCAAACGCTTCACTAAGGATGGATCCATGTACTCTTTCTACTTCCAAGAACACAGGCTGTATTTTTTAAACCAGACAGAAGTGAAAATATTTGTTACCAGGGAAATTGCAGGAGGCAGAAGGGAGATGGAACTACTGAGATTGTATTTGTATCAAAAAGAAACATTAAAGTGAAAGTTACTCTCAGACTCTGAATTGTCTCTGGAAGAAATCAGACATAAGCAGAGTCAAAGTGGGTTACCACTGATTTAATGGAATTCCAGATACTGTGAATTTGTTGTTAAAAGCCTAGGTAGGTCAATGGTGTTGAAACATTTGTGGATGAAACGAGCTAGAGAAACATGCATCTTTTGCAGCTTGGGGCTGTTAGATAAACATTCTCATGTACTTATCAGCAAATTGTGCTGCTTTTTCTCTTTGAGAAATCTCTATGAATGGACCAACATTTGCTTGAATTGGATAAAGAGTACAGAATACTGGCTGACTGCTGCAAAAATGCTCTCCAGCTTGTTTGACAGCTATTCTTTATCAGGTACTAAGTATTCAAAATCTCCAGCTGTTTTAACTGAACATTTAGGACAGGTGGGTTTCCAGATTAAGTGAGATAAATAGTGTCATTTAGGCCAGCCCAGTGCTAGAGCTAGTGTACATGAATCATTATGTGTTTGAACACACCTGTGTGAAGAAAACCAACGCAAATCTTACGCACTGTTTAAATTCCAGTCTGAAAAGGAAAGCATACAGATGACCTCTATGACTTAAACTGTCTCAGTACAGAACTGACTCCCTTGTACCGTGGAAGGCTTTTTGCTCTTTGGTTAACACTCACTGAGTTGTGGCTGGCTCCTTGTGCCTGTGTTTGTTTGGTAGAATAATCACTACAAGCAAAGAGATCACAAACAAATTCAAAATGCATTCAAATAGTGCTCCCCCTCTCAGGATTTCAGCTCTATTTTAACAGTGACTGCTTGTACTGGTTTTGGCTAGGACAGAGTTAAATTTCTTCACAGTAGCTAGTATGGGGCTATGTTTTGGATTTGTGCTGAAAATAGTGTTGATAATACAGGGATGTTTTAGTTACTGCTGAGCAGTGCTTACACAGAGTCAAGGCCTTTTCTGCTCCTCCCACTGCCCCACCAGCGAGTAGGTTGGAGGTACACAAGAGGTTGGGAGGGGACACAGCTGGGACAGCTGACCCCAACTGACCAAAGGGATATTCCATACCATATGATGTCATGCTCAGCAATAAAACTGGGGGGGAAGTTGGTGTGGGGGGGGCACTGCTCGGGGACTGGCTGGGCATCGGTTGGTTGGTGGTGAGCAACTGTTTTCATTTGCATCACTTGTCTTTTTTGGGTTTTATTTTCCTCTCTCTTTGTTATTTTTTTTTCTCTTTTCCTTACAATTTTTAAAAATTATTATTATGATCTCTTTTTAATTATTCAACTGTTTTTATCTAAACCCACGAGTTTCTTTCTCACTTTTATCCTTCCGATTCTCCCCCCATCCCACTGGAGTAGGGGGAGTCAGTGAGCGGCTATGTGGTGCTTAGTTGCCAGCTGGGGTTAAACCACAGCACTGCTCTGCAGAGGTCTGCTGTATGCCAAGTTAGTTGTTACATCCTTAACTAATAGTAGTCTGATGACCTATAGCATAGTGGCAAAAAATTTCACTGTATCCAGTATGTACTTCAGTGCATTTAATATGTTAGTGATCTTTCTTTGAGTCATTCCTGTGCCAAGGAGTTGCAAGTGTAGCACAAACAGTATAATTATATTTTTTTTTTATAATTTAGAGTCAAATAAGTAAACAGTACTCAAGATTGCAAGATGAAATCCTAAATTATGATAACCTCAATTTTTTTCTGGAAAGAATTCATAGCATTGTTGAGAAACCCATCTGAAGAGACAAGACTTGATAGCTTCTGGCTTGCCAACAGCACACGACAACGTGTGAGCTGCAGTGCTTGTGGGGGCAATGACACTCATGCTTTTTCCCAGTTCGGCTCTTCCATTGCCCTTCAACACTATTCTTCAATCCTGTGTTTCCTGAGGTATGAACTATAATTTATTGTTTCTCATTACCACATGCTGACTCCTTCCTTCCCCCACTAGGTTATGAAAAATTACCTTTTGGGGCTAGAAATAACTATCTTCAACTACATTTCTTGACGTGGACACCCTCAGCATTAAGGTCATAAACCTTTCTACTTTTAGTCTCTTGAAACCTCCACACAGGTATTTCACAGCTTTGATCTTATCATCAGGCTTTAGGCAACACTCCATGCACGCCATGACTTGCCTCACTACTAGTGACGACTCAAGTTTAATCACCACTGACTTTGCTTTCCCAAAGTCTCTGTCTCCTTTAAAAATCCAGCTTAGCTAGAGCAGACTTTCTGAAATAAGTATGCCTACTGCTGAGCTAAAAAGACTAGGTAAAAAAAAAAAAAAAAGAAAAGAAAAAAGCACAGAGAACCAAAACACCATAAGGTTTGCCTGTAGATATCACAGTCTTGAAGTTATTTTAAATACTGAGGCCTTAAAACCCTAAAGATCCTCAAGTCTGGGCTAAAAAAAAAAAATGTATACATGTGTTTTCATTTGAACACAAGCTGCTGCTGCATCTTTGATTTATCTTTGAAACAGATGTGTTTTGAGTTGAAGTTAGACTTCAAAGGAGAAAGTAAATGTTCAATAGAAAATATTTTTCTTATTCAGAGTAGAGACTGAAAGTGTAAATTTTGCTCTGCAAAGATAAAATTGTATTCTAAATGTTCCATTCAGAAGTCCAGAAATGGTTCAGAAATTTAACTCAGAAAAGTACAGAAAATTACAGTTGTGAACCTTAGGCACATCTCTTCAACTGATTAAGTCCACAGTGTAAAGCAGGAACACATAATACATAGCTGTTGTGATAATTACATATCTTCATGCTTGAAGTGCTTGAACACCCTGTCTGCAAAGTTTTTCAACAAGTTTGACTTAATTTCCCCAATGCAGAGCCTAGAAATAGTCTGATCCTCCTCCCTTGTTCTTCAGCTCAAACACTTAACATCCATGCTGAAACCCCTGATGTTTTTGTCTTTGTGTCTAGTCACCTACTGTGACACATACCGAGATGCATACATATTTGGGTACCTTGCTGAAACCTTCTCTCTTCAGCTAAGCCCTAGGCTAACTCCTACAGAGTTTTCCTCCTGTTCTCCCCACCCAGCGAGTGCGAAATGCTTCCTCTCGCCTTTCAGCTTTGCCCAACTGCTCCATGCCTGCAGCTTTGTTCGTGCTCCTTTCCGCTTCCTTTCTCTCTGCTTGTGCTTTTTACAAGCCTCTCTCTTGATTTCCCTTCCTTTATACTTCCTCAGCTTCCCAGACAGTTTCTCCTATTCTCAGCCTTGCATTAGGACCTCCTATTTTGCTCTGTTCTGCCAAATGACTTCCCAGTCTTCCACCTGATGGAAAACATACTTCATCCAGAAGCTGCTTTCACCAATAATCCAGGTCATTATTTACAAAAAAGGAAATCTGCATTTCTCCTGAATTACGGATTTCCAGGCACAAGTCCTGTTTCCTATTAATAAGACCAATATCTTGTGTGAGCAATGAGCAGGGTCAGGGCTATGAACATGAATGCTCTGTTCCATTTTAACTCTCAAAAGCTGTTAGCTATAAGTGTTATGATCCAGCTGTATGATCATACATCCTCACGGACACAGAGAATGCTGGAAATTTTTCTGCATGTGAATAGTCAGCAAGAAGAGATTTATAACCATGTCCTTAATAATATCAGCTTCTTAATCCCTTTGGCAGATAGAGAAATATTATGTCTATGTAATATTTGGAGAGACTGACCTCGAGTTATTCAAGGTCAGGCTGGAGTATGTGTTAGGGAAGTGATTGTATGTCTTATCTTTAACTTCACATCTTATTTATAATACATTTCCTTCTTTGTATCTTCACTGTGAAGACAACAATGCTAGTGATAAAGAAGATAAAGAACTGGCAGGCCTCTAGGTTTAACCATTCTGTCATTTAGGGCTGCTCTCAAGGCCTGTGTATAAATGAGCTTTGAAGTGAATTTGACCACCTTTCTTTTAGTACGTATGAAAGAGTGGTTTATACTAAAACAGGAATGGAAAGATTTTACCTTTAGCTATATGCATATAATTATCTATCACCACATAAAATTGTGGTGTATATATATATTATAAATATAAAACTAAATAAACCTATATAAAACTATGCTGTTATTATTTATTTTATGTATAGCTATGTGCTATTCATCTCCACCATTCAAACAGTTCAACCGTTTTATAATATGTCTATAAATACAGCAATAAAACTGGAATGATATTTTATATAAATCTGTGCTTTTTGCCTTAAATATGAATAAACCAACCTGGACTAAAATAATTGTCTGAAAACAAATGAGTTTACTGTAAGCTTTATGTATCATTTGAGGTTACAACATTGCAGCATACCAGAGGATCATTGAATTCTTCTGCTGCCTCCCACATCTGCTGTATGAATTCCCCATTTTATTCTGGAAAAAAGAAACAATAACAAACCAACCAACCAAACAAAGAAAATGCCAAACAGCAACTTCTAGATGTCTCAGAACATTTTTTTGGTTGCTGATTTTACCATCCATCCTGTTTCTGCTTCCTGTGTCTGAATGGCTCTTCATTTCTGGACTTACATGGAGTAGCCTGAATAGCATGACAGATTGCACTTGCAAGATAAAGACATTCACAGAATTATTTTTTTCTTGCTGTTCTAATAAGATTTCTGAACTTACTGGATCTTCTTTGCTGCTTTCCATTACTGTTATGCATGATAATCTTAGGAGCAAGAAAACAGTGCAATATTCCATGGTGTCAAAACGTGTGTCGTTGTACCATAATTAGCATAGAGCAATTGCAGTTGGCAGCAGCACTGTGGCAAAGTTGAAATGCATTCTTGTTTCCCTTTCTTCCTCACCTCTTGCTTTTGTCCCATTAGCATTAATCTGTAGACTGGTGTGGCAGTGGCAGGGAGGAGAAGCCTGTTCCTTAGTCCTCTCTGGGAAGCCCTCACAAGCCTGAAGGCTAGTTCTGCGTCTGTGTTTGGAAAGCACGTCAGAACTAAGCTGTATGATCAGCTTTTGCCTCGTAACCAGGATCTGATTCAACAGCCATTTTTGTACGTGCTTATTCCACACGTTCATCCTGTTTCAGGGGCTGATGAACTCAGTGCATGCCTTTAAAAAGATACTGGTGGAGTTTGGGTCTTGACCACTGAATGGTGCTCTGCCTAGGTAATATATATTGTTGGAAGGGGATTGCAGTATCTGCTCCTAGCTCATCATGTCTGCTTACACAGTAAGAGCTGAGAACAACTAATTGACGGATCCTGCAATAGCAGTTTGTGTATGTGCTTGGGTCCTGTTCCCTACCCATCCTGAGGCTGAATTTGAAGCTCTGTCCTTGAAGCTCCTAGGTTTCCATGGTTTAGAGGATCCCATAGTATTGTTTTAGCCCGCCCCTGTCCTGTGAATGAGTGGAGGGAGGGGTGAAGGAGTTATCCAGGCTGCAAGGCACCTACACGTGGCCTGTGGGTATGGGCTTCCTCCCATCATATAGCTCACATGTGGTCAGAGCTGCACAGAAGTCACATGGAAAAGATGAAGTCTCCACACAGAAGAGTTTTTAGTCTAAACTAACAGAAGAAGATTAGACACAGAATTTCATTATGAGACCAGAAGCTAGATCTGACTTCAGGTGTCATCTATTTTCTCACTGAAGTTAGTATGCCTTTAAAAACATGAATCAAAGGAGTGTTTCAATTTAAACTGTCTTGTGCTAGTGTCTCACTGACCTGAAAGATAAAGAAATGTAAATGGTATTCAAACCTCTTAATTGCTGCCAATAGCAATTCTTTTGTTACTCTGCAAGGGAAACAGTAGAGGCATATCTTTTAGAGAACAAAGCCCCAGGTGAAAAAGCAGTAAGTACCTCATTAGCAATACTGGCTACAAGTGTGCCTAAGACCCCACAGACTTCAAGCCAAGTGTTAAAATAGGTTACGTTGAATGGATGACTAAATTGTTCCAATGACAGCCTCTCTTTGATGAAAGATGCCTAGAGCTACCAGTTCTTAGGTTTGCCTACCGTACCCATCTGTCTTTTACCATTCACTACAGTTCACTTCTCTCTCAATTCAGTATCTTCAAGGTATTTGAAAGTTGGGAATTAGAGATTGTAAAATAATAGCTCTTGCCGTAGCCACTCACGTTAGGAGACTGTTAAAGTGACTGGGTATTTATTTTAGTGAGCGTCACAGAGCACTAAAACAAATAAAAACCGCATTAGTTGTGAGTTACTGAAGGAGACATTTTGAACCACTGAAGCTGGGTGAATCAAGCCTAGGAAATTTAAAATATTCTTTGTGTGTTAGTAGATATATATATATATATTACTTTTTAGATATACTCTAAGCCAGACTGCAAGCATTTCCCTTTCATCTTCTCTATACTTAATAACTTTGTGAAACGCATTGAATGCTATGATAGAGAGGTGCCATAAAAGAAAAGTGCCTGGCCAATTCCTGCTTGCTTTGCTCACGCAATTAGGTAGTGCCTGCATCAGTAAATCAAACAATGCTTTTTCCAGCACTAGATGAACTGATTTCTCAGCTGTCTTCAGCAACCAAATGAGAACACGTTTAGGTCTCTTCTATCTCAAAAATGCTCTAAAGTAAAAAAAAAAAAAAAAAAAAAAAAAAAAAAAAAAANAAAAAAAAAAGAAAAAAAAAAAGCACTTGCTGAAAGAAGCCACCTTCTTTTTTAATAGATGCCACAAATGAGACAAATGGGTGGTGGACAGAAAGGTCACTTGCCAGTCCAGCACAGATTTCACCAAAGCCAGGTAGATTCCCAGTTCTGACAGTGAGTTTCAGAATAATTCAAGGCACAAGTTTGAGTTTGTGCCAATAAAAAAAGTGCATAAAATTGATTCATAAATGTATATATTAAATAGATCATTAAATAAAATGAAATGCAACTAAGTAAAATCCAAGAGCTGGTTTAAAAATAAAACAAAAAAATCTATTGGTTCTCCCAGTAGAAAGGAATGTAGAAAAAGTTCATGTTTGATTCTAGTCACATATTGTAACACTCTTGTAGTTACTGGGATGAGGAATGTAGCATAGAAATCTAATTAGAAGAAAGTTTATTTGTCTTGCTAATTTTTTGCTTTACTGCAGTCTTTCACAAGGAAGAACATTCACTGAAGTAATTCAGTGTAAAGTAAGTGGTATTTAAAGAAAGACACCTATTCAAAATGTGCATGTGCTTCATACAGTTGCATAAGCAAAAGAGTTTGCTTAAAATATCTTACTGCCCATTCCCAAAACATACTCAGCATGGTCTTTCTGGAAGGGCACTGCAGACTAAATATGTCATAGCCTATGTCTACCCCAGTTCCCTCAGCAGAGTTGGGGAATGCTCCTGGGCACAGGGACTCCATCCCCTCTGCCGTTAAGTGACAGCACAGTCTGGGCACCAGCTATAGCTCAGGCCAACTATAACTCTCTCCCTGGCCCCCTTCTGGTGTTTGCACAGTCCAAGGACCAAAAGAATAAAAGAACTTATGGACATGCACATGAGCTTTCCACACCAACTGGACTCATCTGCAGAGACCAGTTCAGAGTACATTTTTGGTACTGGTATAGATATAGCTCATGGGATACCACTGTGCATGGTGAATGCTGCCCTCTTGCACGGCCGCAGGACAGGTTTGCCCAAGGGAAGCGATGCTTCTGGCTCATCAGGGGCAAGGGTTTTGGGAACGAGTTTGCTACATGTGAAGAGCATCCCAATTAAGAAATATTCAAGGTGTGGCCCTTGGTTCCTAAACCAAGATCTCTCCTAAAACTTTCCTTCCCTTGGCCAGATTTCTCCTGGGCTGTTGGCTTGCCCTGTTGCTACAGCAGCAGCTTAACTGTACTTAGCATTCAGGTGACTCCAACCAGAGCAACTAGCTGGGACAGTGATGTGAGAAATATTCCCTCACTAATGTTCCTCATTCCCTGTTGCCTTCTTACTGGCCTGCTCACCTAGGGCACCACAGCTTACTGGCTGGCCAAGTGCAGGCGTGCTCTCAAGTCACTTGCCATACGTCTGTGCTTATTAGTAGAAAATCTGGGAGCAGGGAGGATCTTCATGCCCTCCTACAGCTACTGTGGATTTAAGTACTACTCAGTCCTAGCTGCAGCCTGTCCTAGGTGGGCTTGCAGAGAAATCCTTTAGCAATAAACTTCCTCCCACAGACACAACCTTTTTTAACAAGAAGTGTTTTTCTGGCAGAACCAATGTCTGGTCCCTGCATGAAGCACACAATACCAGAATGCCAGTGGGCATTTTGAAATTAAATGATTGGTACCACTGTTTAAGCTGCTGCCAACTTAAGAACTGTGCCAGGAAAATCAAAACCTTAAAAGTTAATGAGAGCACCTAGAATACATCTGACTTTTGGGATACTCTTTCACTCATGCATGTGATTGATAACCATTGTAAAGCACTGAAATGGCCTCCAATCACTATGATTGATGCATTTCTCTAAATATGGCCCACCTACAAACTTCCAAAGAAATGTATAACTGGCCTGTGTTGATAACAGGAAGGGAGACAGACGAGGTTGTTGAAAAGTCAAAGAAGAGTGTCGAAGAAGCTCAAAATTTCATATTATCAGTTTGGTAACGCCTTGTCAAAGATAGACCTTTTGGGACAATTTTCTTCAAGTTCCGCAGAGAATAACATTTTTAGTCATCTGGAAAAACTTCATGTGATTAACTCTGATGAAAAATGGATTAAAAACAAACAGTATTTAATTAACTTTGTTTTAATCATAATATAAATAAATTATTGTCTTACTGCATCATCTAAACTGTTTTCTATTTTTCACTTCTCTACATTATAAACATTTGTTGAAAGTTTCCAAGCTCTTTCGTTATTTTCAATCATAGTGGACATAGATGCCAATCAGCAAATTAATCAAGTAGTTTATGCATGGAAAAATAAGTAGACAACTTATGCAAAATAATTAATGAGTGATCAATAAATATTTTCTCACTAAGACATCAAATAATTTCCTATTTAACATCAAACAAGCATGACATTTTTAAAAGACGTATCAGAGTCAGAATCTTAGCTGTATAAAAATACTATATGGTTCTGAGAGAATTCATTTCAAAAAAAAACAGACTCATGAATTACACATGACCTGCAATTAGAGCTTTAAAATCTGAATTTCTGTACATCTTTATTTGGTATAATATGACTAGATGACACTTAATACAATGTCATTTGTATGCATACAGCTTTTTTATTTCATAATGGCAGCTTATCTGTTCAGTGCCTGGCCAAGAAGTATACTAACTGGTAAATAGATGTTTACAATATTTTTTATCCTGTGCATGGTAAATTGGTCCTAATTAAGCAGGATTAGAGTGGTATTGATGCTTCCATGTGAAATAAAAAAACCTCACCACCAAGGGCCAATTTACATTCTTATTATTCACCACATGTGAATATAAAATAGCTTTGGCATGATAAAGGAGGATTCTTTGTCAGCAATCCAGTGTCTACAATACATTTGGAACTGGTTTCTTTGCTCAAATTGATAACAAATATCTGATCTGAAGAAAACACTCTCTTTTGGTTTTTCGACATGTTATGCTAGTTCACACTGAATTATGTTGCATTAGATCATGAGCCAAGCAGTGGGGGAGGAGGGAAGGGGGAGTGGGGGGTGGGGAGGAGAGTGAATGTGTGACATAATCTAAAGAGTGCTTTAAAATCGTTGGAAGTCTAGAGGAAGCAGCAGTATATCAGAAACCCCTGTTAAGTGCAGTAACTTGGGTTCAAAAGGGCATAGATCCTGACCCTTGCCTTCTTCATCACTTATTTATAGTTTTCAGAAACACATTATTTCGTAGGGAGGCTGTGACAAGATACAGATGCAGAAGAGCAGCAGCTGCATGGCTGGCAGACCCTAAAATCTCAGTCACAGAGAAGTTCTTAGTACATGAAGCGCCATTATAAAACAAAGAACAAAATACAAAATCCCTGACAGCCCCAGCAACATGCATTAGACTAGACAGTTAATACTTAATAAAGAATGATAAAAAACTACTACCCAGCACTTAATAATTTACCAGTGGTTTATTATGCTGTTACATGATATGACACTTCTGTAATTTATTTTTCTTTAAAGTCATGTAATGAAACACTACATTGTAAATCTAAGTTGTTTTCTTCCTGCAGAAAGGAAGAAAAAAAAGTCAGGCTAAAAGAATCTAGATAGATGTTTAATGCAGGTGGCAAGAAGGAAGAGTAATAGAAATAGTTGTGGAAACTGGTTGAACAACCATCTGCTTGCAGAAATCTCAATTTCTTTACATTCTAATGGTTGAAAAAAAATATTTAAAATGCTAGTGCAGATACCTATTACAGATTCAGAATATGATAGCCAACAATAAGTGTGCAAGGCATAATCAGCACATCGACTGGGGGGGTCTGATGAGGTTGTAACAGTCTCTCTTTGTCTAGAGTCTTCTGATTACATCCCATTTGCTTTCCCTTTTTACTGACAAACTTGACTTCCAAATTATGGTAATGTTATCATGCTCTTTCTCTAACTGGTTGTATTTATATTTCCTTATCGCAGGATGAGTTTAGAGAAATTCAACTGAAAACAAGTTTTCCTTGTTAAGTTTTTTCATTACCCAGCCAGTTTCCGAGACAGTCAATTGCTGGCCACTTGTTATTCTTATGCCCTTATTTGCATCCAGACTTCTTCCCAACAGTATTTAAGAAAAGTTAGATAGAAGTTTAAAACCTAGACCTTAAGTGCTATTTTGTGTGAGGCAAAAGAGGAATAGGTTGGAAGCTTAAGACCCATAGCTCAATTTAAACTAGTTTTGTGCATTTCATGTATTGGAAGTCTGAGATGAGTTGTTCAAAACACTGGGAAGTGCTATGCACCTGGTCTAGAGTGTTTATTGAGGAACAGCAAAACCAGAGGTTGTCTTTGGACCTGAGTCTGATTTTCTGTTTCTGTAGCTTAAAGCTCGTGTTTCTGAATGTTATAAAAATGGAAAATTTCTCTACACCTTGAAAAACACACTGATCTACTGCAATATCTTTCTGCAAGATGAAAAAAAACCCAACTTCTTCCTGCATTGCAGAGTGCCTTATAAGACAAAGGCTATTTCACTACCTGCACAAAATGCTGCTCTTGGCTCAAATTCTGGTGAAGTCCTGCAAGACAAAGTCCATCTCACAGAAACAGCTCTGCTGCTTTTGTTGGGACAGAACGTCAGAGTCTTCTCTGTGGAAAGGAAACTGGTTAATCAGTGTGTAAATTTGATTAAGGAAATATTTTCAAATTGGCCTAAGTGACTGGGGGACCTCAGCTCTACTTTTTGAAATTGTTTTGGAATTCCTGTTCCTCAGGTACAGATGTTTGAAGACAGAGGGACCCTTTCCCTTTCAAAGTGCCAAGGCTAAATCAATGGCCCTGGAGAAATAAATGACCAAAACCTTAGCTGCGGGGAAGTGAGAAAGCCAGTGAACAAAGCTACACTTATCCAATAGGGAGACAGGGCAGAAGAGAATTTTCTTCTAGCTAACATACATTTTAAGCTGTGGCAGCAGAATACGTCCAACACCAGGCTCATTCAGACCCCAAAAAGAAAAGAATGCTGGGGAAAATAGAGTGCGGAAAAAAAAAACTTGCAACACGGAAACTTCTATTTTTCATTTTGATTTGGAAAATCCAACCTTTTTCTATTTTAATGCTGACATTCTTCACAGCACGAATATTCTGCCTTTCAGTCAGCTATGTCAATCCTTTAGGAGACTTTCCAGAATACCCTCAAAATGCAAATGATGTAATAAAATCCATTTTTCTTGAGTATGCAAATCTGACATACATCAAATAATCATAAGCCCAAAACATACTTTCACTGAAATGAGAAAATCTGTCAGCAATGTAAGCAAAGCAAAAACCTGATTTAGGTCTAGTTGGCTCTAACTGTGCAAGACCAAGCTCTACACTGGGCTGGATTCCTTTGGATTCCTGATTTTTACTCACATGCTATTTACTCACTCTATCTAATGTTATGCTTTTATTCTCTTACCCTTCTGCTGTCTCTGGCTTCCTCTTCTGTTGTGGATTGCATCAGACATTTTTGCCACACTAGCCTTACTTCATTAAATCTTTCTGAAGCTTCTCCATCTTCTTAACTCACCATTAATTATCTTGTATGTACAAGCATTGATGGCCTAATTTTTACTTCCCCCCCCCATCATATTAACTAATGTTATTGCTCCTATTTCTTCTGAAAATTAGTAATATGCACACTGAAACAATGGACAAGTTGTACTGAAGTGAAATGCAGCCTGCGAAGCACGTGCTTTTGCATACAACATAAATGCATCTAGAAAACAACATCTGGAGATTGGTATCTCTATATCATTGTTAATCAGTGTGAATGTTATTATCTCATTGTCTCCTTGAGCTCTCTCATCTGGCGTTATCTACTTTGTGTCTTATAACCATCTCAAGAATAGCCACAGTCTTTGTTCTTAGGGTCCATTTTTATCACCATTTTGCTATTTAAGGCCCAAACCAATGCATAGTCAGCTGTTTCTTCTCCAAGATAAAATAGACACAGAAGTCTTTAAATTATAAACCATTTTGATTTGAGACCACTCTTTATTCTGTTTCTATTCTATTTCTATTTCTGTATTCTATTCAGCGTTTGACCATCCTCTCTTTACCAAAAGGGTGGTCAAGCACTGGAACAGGCTTCCTAGAGAGGTGGTCAATGCCCCAAGCCTGTCAGTGTTTAAGAGGGCATTTGGACAATGTCCTTAGTAACATGCTTTAACTTTTGGTCAGCTCTGAATTGGTCAGGCAGTTGGACTAGATGATCGTTGTAAGTCCCTTCTAACTGAAATAGTCCAGTCTATTCTATTCTATTCTATTCTGTTCTGTTCTATTCTATGCAACAGTGAACTCAGCAGTGGGGTTCTTTGGCATATGACATACAAAACAGTAAATGAAGGAATAACAAATGTGTCTATAATCTAGAATTTACCATTTGAAATTATGGGGTCAAAAGCTCTCTATCATCATCTTTCGGTGAGCAGAGAGATCTATGACGATATAAAGGGTTTGTATGCTCAAACTTCATACCAGAAAAGCTCAATACAGAGTTTTCTGGAGTTGCTGGAACTACCCAGAGATAGATTCCAATCTGGTGAGAGTGAAAGAAGGGAAAAGACCTACTGTCATGCCTTCCTGGRCATGAGAGGTAGCCTCCCTACAAGGGCTGGCTCAGGTCCCTTAGGCCATTGATCCTCCCCACTGAGGCATGAGCAAATTGATGCAGAAGTGAGGGATAACGCAGGACTGCCAAGGTGGACGTGGCTCTGTGGTTAGAGGGGATGCCCAGGAGACATCTGAAGGCAGGGGGCTGGGAGCAGAGCTGAGCGAGCCCCAGGACAGCTGAGCTCAGGGCAAGTGGGGTGAGAAAGCATTTTCGGGTGGCTGGGGAGAGTCCTGCCGAGGCCGTCCTGAGCTGGGGGATGCCTCCACCACTGGCATCAAATGCTGACAGGAGCTTAATGAAGGGTTTGTGGGCTGGGAATGGACAATAACCCAAACACTATGCCCAAGTGGAAACTTTGTGAAGTCTTGAAAAAGATTGTTTCTCAGGGGTTAAACATTGCCATGGTGCAATCATAGTGTCCAACTTATGGCGATGAGACAAAGGCAGGAAGGGGGAAGCCTGTACTGTGAATAACATATTGCAGTCAGACTTTCAGTATGATTTACCATAGCCTTTGTATTTTCATTTACTGTTATATACATCTTTCTGCATGTTAGTCTGAAAAGGAATTAATAGCATTTTTGTTCATTGTGTCTCCTGCCTTCCTCTATCACCACAGTTCCCTGTGAATAATTCATACAGTCTAATATATTTCCTTTTAATTCTGTAACACCAGGACATTTAATTTACGTACAAAATAAGAAAGGAGATTCCTTTTATCAGATCAATGAATTGGCTTTGAATGGAAAATCATCTTACTGGTTGGTGGATTCTCACTGCCACTACCCCCTTATGAAGAAATAACAAAAGGCTTTTTGTTGTTGATGTTGGAGATTTTAGGGTTTGGAGAACTTTTTTTTTTTTTTTCATCTGGGCTACTCTGTAATAATTTCTAATGAATAATTCAAATGTCATGGGAAACCAAAGCTGCTAGAGACTCACTTTCTCATTATTAATTGTAGATTTCCTCTTCTATCAGTAATACTGCACTGAAAGTTTGTACTTAAGAAATCTAATGAGTGTGACAGAGCATTTTTAATTCATCATCATCCACCAAAGGTGCAATGAAAGTGCCTTGGGTTATGTGTACAGACTTTCCCATGAGACATAAAATTAAAAAGATTTCTTCTGTTTCTCAGGGAGATTTTATTTTACTTCAGACATGAATAGCAACACCAGGGATTTTCCTTCTTCCTCTGTAAAAACTAACTTTAACTTTCTTCATATGATTCCATGATGATTAACTTCAGCAATACAACAGCATTAATTCCAGAACATGAATAGCACACTTTGATGTTGCTCATGGCCAAAGTGCACCACCCATTCATTTAAATATCACAGAAAAAGCATCTACTTTGGGGAACATTTGAGATTTTTTTTCTTTGAGGTATTATAACAGGTATGATAAGATTTTAATGAGCTTTAAACTTACTTTAATTTATTTTACTTTATGTAAATAACTCCAAGCCTTTTGTTTTGGAAGATCAAAGTTATTTGCATAGCCTCATCTTCACATAATCTCACAAACAAACATTGTCATGGGAATGTTTTTTTGTTTTGTTGGAGTCTGTCTGTTTGTTTGTTTGTTTGTTTCTTTATCCCAGACAAGTATTTATATCTGAGAGAAATTCCAGAAAAGTGTCCCAGTCTTCACACATATGAGAGGGAGCAGATCCTCACAAGGTATAAATTGCCATAATTTCCTGCAATTTTGCACCAGCTGAGGACTGGGTATAAAATGAATCTGTGTTTATCCGACAGCTTGAACTCAACTTTTCCATTAGCAATAAGGGAATGACTAAAATTTTAACAATGATGTTACATCTATACTGAAATACATGAAGGAGTATAGGAATGAGATTAGATGAGATCCCACCCTTCTCTCTGTATTTGAGTGACAGCAGAATAAAAAATGTGGCCATACGCACGGTTGTTATGTCCCTGTCAGTTAGACCTCTTAGGGTTTGATGGTTGAATTACGGGCTGAATCTTTGTTCATGCTGCAGTGGTTTATGAGTTTAGGCCCAAAGATTTCAYGTTTGTAGTTGATGGCTCATCCTGGAACATAATATTGTAAGAAGTAAATGTGTGCAGCCAAAGCTCAATGCACAAGTCATCTCAGAGAATATAATGGAGATAAGTTGTAACAAAATAAGGCTACACAAAGTTTTGAATGCCCCACAGCAGGGAGCTGCAGCCATACTCCGGTGTCAACTATTGTGAGAACAACAATAAGGCTAGGATGGGAGATATTGTTAGATTTATGTCATAACTAAAGTAGTACTGAAATAAGCCTTCTCTGCCTGTTGTGTACTCTATAAATCATCTTATACACTAAGCACCGTATACAAATGTAAAGGTCTTCAAAACTGTATTTTTTCAGAACTCATATCAGCATTAGAAACAGTTCTTAGCACTGTATACCATAACATTTTGAACAGGAATTTCTAATACTATGAAATTTTTTTAAGATCCCTAAGTAAGCATAAACTTGCTGGCATTTTAAAAAATGTATTTATATAAAAATAAAATATAAATATATAAGACTCTATTACTGTATTATTGGTATAAGAAGAAGTCATCCGAAGTTAAACTGTTCATAAATGGTAAAACCAGGGTCAAGAATCCTGCCTCCAGGTCTGCTGCTCTAATAGATCTGTGGGAGTGTATTATAACTGATTAATTTACAAAAAGAAGGCATCAGGCTCAACTCATTTTCACTGTGTATTGTCATTATGTGTGCCAGGAAATTACAGCTTACATGAACTGGAAACATTGCCTGTATTATGCATGAAGGGAGGGATGCAGGAAAAGAATTGTTTAAGATGTAAGATAAGCTGTAAAATGACATGACTACAGTCTTTGCTGAAACAAACACTATTAAGCACCTATTTGTTTCATATACTGACTAGATGTTTTGAAATTTTCAGAAATTTTTGTGGTTACCAGGCCAGCTCAAACTTTTACACATTATCTTTTAGACAGAATTTGCACAATAAGCTCACAGGGAGGTGAATCACTGATCTGCCACAGGGAATTGTGCAAGATATCCATTTAAATGACTGAAGCTAAGAATCTGATCCATCATCTAATTCACTATCCCTAGACACCTTGAAGTTTATAGGCTTCAGTGGGTACTCTGAAATTTACCTACCAGCCGTTATGGATACTCACGTCTTCTGCAGCTACCTGCTAGGACACTCAAAGGCATCCAGAATCTTTCATATGAATGTGTCCTACCTACACTGTGAGTCCTGCCGATTGGAGGTTTAATGTGACGTGACAGGATGTGATACCCTCAAGGTCAACTGCTTTGCATTTACAGCCCGGTTTTCCAAAGGAGATACAGGCACCTTGAAACTCAAGTCCAGTTTATGAATTTAGCTGCAAAATCCCACCGAGATGTGCCTAATAAAGTGGGATTAATAGAATGTTCTGGATAGCAGAATAGATCATGGAGAAAGGTATTTTAATAGGCCACCCTCCACATATCCCAGTCTCTGTTTAGAAAATAACACAATATTCTTGGAGTTAGAAGGACAGCAAACCAGAAGCGGACAGGCTGTGTTGTAACACAATGATGGGGGATTTAGCTGTGGAGGGTTGGATGCCAGTACATTTGAAATTCATACCATTGAATGAAACTAGAAAAAGTTTTGGGAAAAGGAACTTCAAGTCTTTTATTATAATTCTCATAAGCCCTCTATTTTATCTGAGCCTTAAGTAACGTTTAATATTTTAAGAAACTTTTTTGACAAAATATATTAGAGCACTGTACTGTTAGCACCGCTACCATCAGCTGACACTAGAAAGTAATATGATCTTAAGCAGCATTTGTTAAAGACTTCTGAAATATTCTAAGGTGTCATATTGAAAACCAATTGGTGCATTCACAGTGCACTATTAAAGTGCTTATTAAAAGGCTAGATATGTCTAAAAGAACAAAGATTCAGCATTGTCACAAAATCTGTGGCTGGCATCACAGCCACATAAGATCACTCCTACTCTGGGTCCAGGTGACAGCAATTATAAAAGACAGATTTAGACTGCAGGGGGAAATAATGGTGGATTGACATTATTAGCAATAACACACAAAGATTAGCGCCTCTAAGAAGTTGCTCCCTTCCCAAAGTTTGCTTAATAGTCAAGTCTCCCACCAGATTAATAAAGAAGTGATTATGAGAAGTGTCTGGGAACATGCTAAGAGAAAAGGCATATGGGCTACTGAAACTATTCACGACTCATTAACACACAGCCCAACACCCCYAAAATAGCAAAGAAAAGCTCTGACACAGGGAGGAACATGGACATAAGAATGCGATTTTTTTCCATTAGTGGCAACAGGATAACTCACTTCAGAAGGCCATGTAAAACAATGGAAAACTATCATTAATTTTGCAAACATTTGATAAGGTCCTAATTTATCTTTGCTAGAAATCATCAAATAAAAGTTACCTAAACTCATAAGAACTTGGTACTGATAACTGTCCTCTGCAGAAGATGGAAGTTCTTCTGGAGAAACATTAAATGTCCTTTCAAAATTAGGGTCACAGAGACAAGCAGAAGCTTCAGTGATATAGTTCTATGTATGAAAAATCAAGAGGTGCATGTAGACTCCCAAGGGATACAGTCAATCTTCAGATGAACATAGGCAATCAACTGTTCCATTTTCAAAGGCTCAAAACAAAATTCATTTTGAAAATCATTGGGAAACAGTCTCCCTACACTAGACCTTTGAAAAGCTGCTTTTCCTTTGGTGGATGTAAAATGGTTCATGTGAAATCTTACAATAAATCCCTAGAAATGGTAAGTAATTTGCAGGAGCCTCCCAAGCCAGCCTGCAGAGGGTTATGGGTAGGTAAAATTCTTCCTCTGCTCTGAGCAAAGCTATGAGTACTATCCTAATGTTCTTCCTATTGCCACCATACTACGCTGGTGATTCACCTACCATTAAATAAAAAAATAAAAACCTTTACCGCTTTCCCAATGAACCAGTTCCAAGATTTCTGTAAAAAAGAAGACCTTCCAGAACATCAATATTTCCAAAGGAAGAGTCATCGTCTCCCTCAGATCCAAGATGGAGTTAGAAAGAAGGCACAGGTGTCACAATGAGCTAGCAGTAATCTGCCCGAGCTTTGTTGCATGCTCCTCTGTTAAACTCCCCTGTTAGCAGGCACTGCTCTATGGGGCAGGTTAACAGATCTTTGTCATCTTGTTACGCAGCTGAGGTACTGTGCCAAAAAAGCATTTAGTGTTCAGGTACAAACGTTAAAAGCTCTGTCAAATTATGGTGTTTCGTGTTGTGTTGGAAGAAAAGAAAGGGAATTATAGACAAACTAAGAAATCTGCCATTTTGTCTTCCTGTATATTCATATACTGGATATAAACCCATTTTATTTATACCTACTCTGTAGTGTTTTAGCACTTAAATATAAATCCATCTAAGAGAATCAGGGAATTCTCATAGACATGATGTTCAGATATATTTTTGAAAAATGACAATACAGTAGCCATTTGAGCTTATTTGTGTAAAATGTTATGCCGTTGAAACCATCTGCTTAGAAGTAGATCAGAGGGGAAATATATCTGCATGACTTTAAATCTACAGAATGGGGCTCCAAGAATTCAGGATCCATCAATCAGTAGCTTGCATTGCTACCTAAAGTGTCTTTAACATACAAAGACTTCTTGGATAATTTTTTTGGCACTAAGCCTGTCTTCTACATAATGCATCATCTGTAAACATGCAAATTACTTGGCTTCCAATGAGTCTCCTATAGAAGGTGCATTCTAATTAAAATTAAAGGCAGACTGGGGTTTTTTAATGAGGATGAATTATAAAAATGTTACTGTTTATGGTAGTGTTCTTTATGCTTTACAGTGTAAAAATGCATTGTAATTTCTAAAATTACTTCAAACACTGGTAGCACATTTTATTTATGCCTCTGTACTGCATTAAAACCATAAACGGTTGGTACTGTCACCAGAATGAGAAAGCTATAAACATTAGTTAAATTAGAATATAGTAGAGTGTGAGAATGTGCGCGCGCGTGTGCACGCGTGTGTGTATGTGACAGAGAGAGAGAGATCAGGCAGAAGATAGTAACTGTATGTTAAAATGATTTTCTTACATAAATGGGCTATGCCATCTTACATTTATTAAAACGTATTTATGGAACGTTAACCATAATACTCATTTCTGATAATTAAAATAAATGAAAAAATGACCCAGCCTACCAATCAAGAACATTTCTTGTGCCTGTGTACTGTGGAGTGAATTCTAATCTCTATTACACTGGTCAAATTCTATCAAAGCCAGTGAGTCATTTGGTATTTGAACCTGGGTAATGAAAGGCAAACATTTAATATGGCCTGTAACACTTTCTATCAGTTTATATATACCTAACCATTGAAGTTCATGGTGTTCCTCACTCTGTTATTTTGTACTGTACACAGGTGCACCCATTTCAGGATGTTAAACAACACATGGTATTTTCAAAGCAGGTTACCTTTTATTCACATTCTAGCAGTGACCAAAGGAGGAAAAAGGGAAAGGGAGTGGACTTTGTGGAAACCAAACCAAACCAAACCCAACCAACCCTTCCCCATASTTTGGCAAAACCCATCAATGGGAAGGCCTGCCAGGGTCTTCCATGCCACTTAGACTCTRTAACAGAGCCGGAGGGAAACTGGTTCTGTAGTTCTGGTTCCCTTTCACTGTCAAGGGAAATAATGTGAATTGCTGGTAAGAAGTCACAGCATCGCCGGACAGTTAGCTGCAATGGCTATAAGACATTCCTCCAGAGGTATGTGGTAGTTTTGTCATGAAAACTGCAGAGGAATTGCATAGTCTGGTCCAGGGTGGACCTGTGAAGATAGTCCAACCTAGTTACTGTTAAGGTAGAAGTAAGTGGGTTTTAAGCTTAATTAACTGGCTTATATATTTAGGATATGAGCTCATGATGTGCTGTATTACTTTTCCATTCTGCCATTTATATCCTGCCTCTTATGTTCTTATGTTACACTCAGTCTCAGAAAGCACACACACTGCAAGGTTGCCACTGAACAATACTGTACATTTCTTCAATAATAACTTTTCCTGTAGCTTGTTCATTTTCTTTTTCTTATTTGAGTCCTTTGGTTCTTGCTGTATTTTCATCGTCGCTTCCATATTTCCCTCAGCACCTCTGATAGGACTCTGAAACAAATTCAGATTCCTAATCCCCATCTTCAAGTTTTTTCCTGGGCTGTTCCACGTGTTTTCCCTAAAGCTCTTTGACAGAAAAAATGACCGACAGCTTCTCCTTCCTGATGCAGCAGACCTCTACCCTCCAATGGGAACGTGCTGTTTGTGATGGAGCTCAATCTCAGCTGTCGGTCCCAAACATGGAGCTAATTCTTCCAGAAGCTGCTCTCATATACCTCACTTTTCTGGCCCCTGCAAAATGCTCTTCTCTCTGATCTTGCCCTTTCTYGAATAGCAATGTATATATTCACAACTAAAACCCCAGAAAACATGCTGTGGCAAGACACACTATGGTACGCTGGCACGCAGTTCTCCCCTGGGGCTGGAGATAAGAGAGGAACCAACATATGACAGATGTGACATTGCTTATTGGAAGATTCTTAGACAGAGCAGTGATAAACACTGTCTAAATCTGTATAGAAGAGAGGGAGTAATCCTGAACTTTAACTAATCTCTTTTTTCATCTTCTCATTAATTAGTCTGCACAAACTTTAACTCATTATTATTTTAAACCCATAATATTCAAGCTGAACACCTGAAAAAAAGTACAAGGATTAAGAGCTGCTTTTGTTTTCRGTGAACTTTCACCCTCTGCTATGCTAGTCACTCTCTTTGTGATTATTACATTTATATATTTATAATATTTTCAGTTTAATGTGTAATAACTTAACAAATGATTAAAAAATTGTTTTGAAATCCAACAGGTCAGTAAACTGGAAGAGATTACTCAAGGTGTAAATGAAATGGATGGAGGAGTGGAGAGAGTATCAGAGCCTATAAAATGGCATGCTTACATTACCAGGGTCTCAATTACCAGGGCATGCTCACATTACCAGAACTCAGTTACCAGGGTCTTCCTTCTTACCATTAGAAACAAGAAATTCCTAGGGTTCAATGGCATTTATTATRATAATTTTACTCCATTTAAAAAACTATTATCAAATTATTTATACTACAGCCGAAAAMCCCCCAGAATGTAAGGCACCACAAAGCACAAAGGTGGGCACAGAAACCAAAAATTTCCAAAAAGAGCCTCCTAGTCAAAGACAAGAGACCAGGAGGGGACACAGGAGCGCAGATGCAGTCGCCAAAGTGCCAAATAAGAGAGGATGAAAGCATTTTAATTGTTTTGTTGTTGTTTATTAAACAGTCATGAAGGCACGGAGGCCGGCCCGCCAGTAGGGAGCCGGCCAGGCACTCCTGCGATGCTGCTGGCGCAACCTCAGGCAAAGGAGCCTGGATATGCTGGGGTGCTTGCCAAGTCATCCCTGTGGCAGGTGGACCCACTGCCATTGATGAGTCTTCTTGAGGTGGATCCACATCCATGGGCTCCACGCTGTTGTCTAGTGGATTAACAGCCATTGGCCCCACACCGTGCTTTGGTGGATCGACGTCCATGGGCTCCATGTCRTCCTTTGGTGGGCTGTCACACCTGGGCCTCACACCATGCCTCAGCAGATAGACATGCCAGGGCCCCATGCTGTTCCCCTGTGTGCCCACAGCAACGCGCTGCACGCCATCGGTCGCATGAATGYGGGCAATTGCTCTCATGGCATGGGGGGTGATGTTCCTCCTCCTCCTCCACTGATTCCCCTTCTTCCTCCTGGGATGTGCCTTCCTCCTCCCGGCTCTGTGCTGTCCTAGGCGAAGGTGGGCAGCCACCCGTCTCACTGCTGTGGCTCCTCTTCCTTCCAAGCATGCTTAGCATCTGAGGGCCTTGAAGCTTGGCTAACTGTGGGCCAGCTGCAGGGGCTCTTGTTTTTATAGGTCTCCAACAAAAGGCAGTGAGGTGGCTGGTGACAGCAGGAGGGCACTGTGATGGCCCTGTCTCACGTTCCCTTTGCTTTTATGCCTGTGAAATTCTTCTGAGCAGCTTTAAGGCCACCTCTCTTCCCCATTCCTTGTGACTTGTCTTTATTTGTCACATCTCTCTATCTCACAGAAAAATTAATATTTAATTATCTGTGACACTTTGCATGTGAGTGTACACTTTGCAATGGCTGCCAGGTGGAAAATTATTGTTAATGACAGTTTCCCTTTTGAAATTTTTTTGTGCAGTAGCACAAAATATTTAGGTTCCATACAAAACTAAATTAATTGAAAGGCAAAAGTAAGTACTGTCTTCCTGTATGCTTTAAAACATTGGCTGAATCTTTATTTTGGTATATGTAATATCTAGCTAATGTAGGAAACTTAAGGAAGGGATGTTCAAAGAYGTTTCTATTACCATCAACAGAATGAATAAATGCATCTTTGAAAATCCAGCCTATAATCGTTTATGTTCTTCGGCTTTTCAGTAAAAGCCATGAAGTCTTGCTTCAGATTTTTTCCCATTTTACATACATTTATTTTTCTCTTTTAATTTTTCCCAAGTTCTAAAAATCTTTTCCTGTATAGAAGGAAAACAAAACTCTCTTTTGTCAGTCAACACAACCTTACGTATTATTTTTTGAAATGCCAAGTTAAAATAATGTTCACTGTGGACAAAACCCCACTCATTAGGAAGCATAAAAGGATCTTGCTGAAGTGCGATCTTCCATCATTCTGTCACTTTGAAATTGTTGCAGGTTCACAGCTGGACTAGAACAACCCAAAGTGCATTGCTAAGTGAAAGCAGGTGACAATTACATGAAAAGTCACTACAAGTAATTTGTAAGGAGAAAGCCGCCAACTATAAAGCAACACTTACATTTAAAAAAAGAAAAAAAAAGAAGGCAGTAACCCTTCCCTCCCCCAACTTTCCTTAATCCTCTGCTAAGAAAGTATCTCCTAGTGTTGGGCAAAACAAGAGATATTTGTAAGTCAGCTTCTAAACAAAAAAACCCCAAAACCTAAACCACCCCAAGGAAGCTGGAATAGTGAATATGGAAGGATTGCCTTGTGTTATACATTTTACTGAGGCTGAACTGTCTATGTAAATACTTGGTAAGTAAGCAAAAGTAGGGTCAACCTGGACGTCTAGTACTTTAAAGCCTGCATTCGATAAATATGTCATACAACATAGTCAGAAATTTCATATTAATTGAGAGTGGATATTTAGACACACTCAATAATTTATAACCCCCACTACTACAAGCAAAGAGGTATCCTATCTTAATTATATTGACAGTTGTTAACAGGATTATTGAGGTCGGTTGAGGCAATATTCATTTTAAATATTAACGATAGGAATTTTTCAGACTTTGTTTCCATATGACATCTACAAGTTGTATTTTGTCTGTGTGACCAGGATATTACTCAGAAATATATGGTATGTTAATATTCCATTTATTTTTGTTTCCTATGCAATGTGCTCTCAATGTGCTTTCAGAGCTGAAACAAATACTTTCTATGTAGAGATTATGCTGTGTTATTACTGCTGACTCCAGCATTAATCCAAGGGAGTTACATAACTTTCTAGATGACATGAACAGCAAAAGAAGGCAACCCTTCATTAATCTGCTCTATTCTGGTTTTACGCTGTGCTCCTCATGTTTGTACCCAAGTGCCAAGTCCAGGAGACATGAGTATCAAGGCATGATTCACATGAAGATTAGGTACCAAAACTTGCTGTTCGGAAAACCCCAGATCAACCTTTACATGCTGCTGAATTTTACATTCCATAAACATTTTGATTTCCCACTTTAAAGACTCCCAGGTATCTAGAGTTTTGCATCTCTGTCTCCCTGGAGATATCTTATGGTTGACAGGGCTGAGGAAATGGTGCTTAGCTAATGTCTAAACTGTAATGAAATCCAGACACTGCAAGTCTTTAAAAGTCACCTGAGGGGCTGGATCCTGTATGTGCTTTTGGAGCAAGTTTAACATACAGTGGCTTACAGAGTACACCCTCTATACAATTCTGCTTGATCTTTCCATACTGTGCAGCTCTATGTAGTTACCTGACACTGTGTACAGAAATACAGGATAAAATGGCATTTTGTCATAGATTTTTTCTTTTTCTCTCTCTGAATTTTTCTTGACTTCTCTGTTTCTATATGTGCATTCTGAAAATGCACATATATTAAGAATTTCTGCTCAGTTTTCTCATTATTTCATTGTAGTTTATGCTTTGGATATCACAACTAAATCATAATGCAACGACAATACACAGATTCATAACATTTGTATCCATTTAATTCATTCAAATGAATTTGGGGACAGATTAGATGTAAAGATTCTTCAAGTTTCCTGTCCTAACATTCCTTATTTTTATGGGTCTTTTTAGGATCAGAAGGTACAGTTAACAGGAATAAAGCTAATCCCTCTGTCTTCCTTGTGAATAAAGGAAGCTTTGAGCATACACCATTTATTTACTAAAGTGTCTACAAAAGGAAAGGCTGATAAGAAATTAACAATGTTTAATTCATTACATCAGATTTTCAATACTTCCTACAAATAGTTCTATTCTTAGTCTTACTATATGTGCAAGCATGTTAGCATTGGATATGGAAGAATTTATAACCTTATTCCTTTAAATACCACAGACTGATGTGGATATTTCCAACAGCTAGCCTCTTCTGCTATGTGTTTAACAAAGGCCACTGGCTTAGCAAGGCACAATTCCAGCACACACCTGCATGTAAAACTGCTCTGGCCCCCACTGTGGACTTATCTTTTCTCCAGCCTTTTAATACAAAACCACCTTTGTGGAATAAGTTGAGATCTTTTCCATTTTTCAGGCTTAACATCCATAAATTCAACAATGAGTTATAAGTTATGTAGTTCAATATCATTATACATAACTGCATTTAATGGATGGAAATAACTGTATATTTGGGGTGTGTATGTATACTCATATATATACATCCTTGTCCCCTACTTTTAGAAGTTCCTTTTCCTCGACTGTTATTTAGTGATGGGAGGGGGCAATAGTCATTTATCATAATGCTTATGGAGTGCTGAGCATAAGAAGTCTGAATTCTGGTCGTCTAGATGCCATATGGCCTATTAGTAATGAATGTTATTAATGGTATTTTTTGAAACTTCAGAATAAGTAGAATGTTAAATAAAGACATTGATTTTTCACATCCTAGTCAGGAAGGACAAAAAAGAAAATGGATCCTAATCACTTCATCTCAAAGCCATAGACTATAACTACTGTTTAAAACATATGTGTAGCCAAACATAGAAACAGTCTAAACTACGCATATGCAGAGGCATACTTGTTTTAAGGTAAAAGAAGAAAATAGCTCCAGAACCCTATGCTTTTATAAGCATATGGCTTCTGATTTTTTTCAATTTTTATATGTATATATGTACACATATATATATGCACACATATACATAAAAACAACAAACAGTTCAACTGGGGGCTACAGTCAACTTGGATTCCATTTGCTTAGACTGGAAACCAAGATGATACTTGGGCTGTTAGCTATTTGGGCACAGGGAATCTTTTTTTGTTAAAGATTTGATATAAAGACTACTAAGGTAGAACAACGTGCTCTTTCTTTTTTTCCTATTTGTTACTGTGAATGAACAACAACAACAAAAACTGTCTCAAAATATATTATTGACATTCTCTCCCTCTATCGTATCTGACCTTCTCAGAGTTTGACAGGACCCAGAGACCTCTAAAATGCATGGGCTTCATCCCATCAGCTAACCTGGATTTACTTGCAATGCTTATTTGAATTCCTTGCTGTATTCATGGGTCAGTGAGTGCCTGCTGTTCATTTACACCACAGTATTCATTTATGTTTTCTGCAAGTTGTCAATGTTGGGGAAAGGGAGTTTGTTTTAGGAGGTAATCAATTAAAACAGCATCTTGCTCACAAAAATTCGTGACAAACTGTTAACTCAATTTTTTAAAAAAATGTAGAACAAATATGTCATTAATTGTGCAGTTTGGACCCACTACATGACTGTTCTTTCAATGCGCAGAAACCAAGAACTGGATTAACTCCTGAGGGTACCAGACTGCATCCACAGAAGCACTGGTATCACGGTAATTCACTACACATGGGAACAGAAGTGAGACTACCACCACTCTGTTGAAGGACAAACACAAGTCATGTTTATAACCTTATAAGATTATTCTGCAGATCAACTGAAGCCACGGGAATTGCTGGATATATTTTCTGGACCTTTCTGCCAAATTTCTTTGGCTTCTCCATTTCTATTCACATCTGGGATCTGGCTAGCTTCTGGCACTCCAGTGGGGCAGCCAGGTATGGGATGAGGTGACTTGCCTCATAACTTTCAGTCTTTCCAGTTTTTTATTTCCTGGGATGGTCTTGCACCTCACTTACTTTAATCAAGCTCAGACAAAAAATTTGGGCCAAAAGAATTTGTGGTGTAACTTATTAGCTAAAGTGGACTTGAAATCAGAAAAATGTGTATTTTACAGAATAACTGATTTTGATATTTAATTAATCTCCTCAGTCTGTATATTGTTTTTGTTTTTAAATGTGGCCCCATGTGTTCTTGTGCAGTCTTGCTATCCACCCATTAGTCTCTCTCCCTGATAACGTCTGAGCGCAATGACTAACAACATTTGAAAGAAACATAGATGTCTCAAAGATAATAACACTGCTACAAACTTCAAGCACAATTGTCTGCTGTCTGCAAGAGAGGAGACACAAATGAGAGTCTCTGCTGAAGGAAAGGAAGGCAGAACTCAGCTGTGACATGCTCTGTCAAAGGCTGCTCAGCCAGTCTTGACTAGTAATAGCATTGTGTCTCTTTCTGAGTTCGGACATACTAGGGGTTATTATGGGAAAAAGGAAGAACTAGGATGTTCAGAAAAAGGAGTCAATCTATAGGAAATCAAGTTGCATTCTGACCTTTCAAAGCAACTCGATTTTTTTCTTTTTTTTTTTCTCTTCAGCCCTCTGTGCTTTGGCTTCTCTAAAACTTTATCAGCCTTCTAAACTGTATCCTGATACTTAGATTACTGTAAATTATGGGAATGCACTGTAAGGAACACATTTGAAATACATCATTGACAAGCTGCCTGAGGTATACAGAGTGATCAGTCTAATATTCTTTTGAAGAATATTCTTGAATGATTAAAATTTTCCTAGTATGTGATCAGACCTTCACTAATCCCATCCCTTTTCTAGTCTCACTCCTTTCCATGACTGCGTAGTCACATGCAGAAAACACAACTGCAGCAGTAGAGAAAAAAGTAATTTTAGGCTGCTGTGCTCCCCTTCCTGAACGTGTCCTGGAAGTGTCAGTCTATTTAGTTTATGGTGTGTTGAGATAAAGTCACAGTATGCTGAAAGAACAATAGGGCATGGCAGCACTGCACTGATTTCTGACTCATCTGAAAGTTGATGTCATTATTCAGTGTTGGCCTGATTATATATAGTACATAAATTCATCACCAAGTGAATCAGTCTAAGTAGGCTGATCGTAAAAGATCTGTAGGGTTTTTGTGTTGGTTTTTTTTTGTGTCGTCCTCCCCCCCCCCCCCCGAAATATTGTGATGATCAATCTCTAAGAATTCAAGATTTTCCTAAAATTTATTTTGTTAGGCATGGGTAAATGTATTTACCCGTGAGGCCCCAGCAGTGTTAGTCTTTGTCTTGAGATCAGACAATTAAGGATCTAAGACAGATGTACAGGCAATATAAAGTACCTTTAGGTAGCCCAAAAATGAATGAACACTGAAAACATATTTTTGCGATAGCTTGTTGCTGGTGTGCTGTGATTCTATCAGAACTTCAGTGGTGGCTATAGAACAGTTCCAGTAACTCTTGTCCACCACTGATGAATAGCCTCTACCTCTAACAGGCTGCAGCCATGTTACTGATTTTTATATATTATTTTGCTTGTGCTCATTATGAATGCATTTTCACTTTCTTAATGTATTCTAGCAAATTATTTAACAGAGAAGAACATTCGTGGAGGGTGCAAAGTTTCTGTGAATGCTGAGTATTTGCAAAAAATGCATTTTCAATTCCAATGAAGTTTTTGTGTCAGATATATACATAAGCACAAGCATAAGCATATGCTTGGACTATGGGTGAATTACAGTTTTGATCCAGTAATTCTGTTAAAATCTGTAAGTGCAAACTATCTCAGGACAATCCACTACAATCTAAACTATGCTCCTTGGCACGGTAGCCAGCTGTAGCCATGCCCACTTCAAATACTTAAAAATTGTTAGACAACAAAAATGTTAAGAAAAGAGTTATTAAAAATGTGCGTGGCCCATTTATTTGCTTTTTTACATAAACACAGTGTCTAACACGTGCTTTTCAATGAACACATCATAATTTCAGTAGCCAGGTTTTAAGACAACCACCATCACAAAACTTAAGACAAAATCATTACACTTTACAATATTGCCATTAAAATAGGTATTAATTACAATATTGTATTACAATATTGCTGAAATTTGCACTTGCTATTGCTTTTCTAAACATGACAGCTATACCTTTACAAGTCTGAATTTAATTGTTTCCTGAAACATAGACCTCAGGAAAGGGAAATGAAGCTCCCAGGTGCCATAATTTACAACTCTTCAGATGCAAAGAATTTTAGAAATTTAGCTATTTCCTAGCATGTTGTGTTGCTTGTATACCAAATAAGATAGGAAAAGGGAGATGGGATAAACCAAAAAAATATTCCAACAAGATAAAGCAGTGCTTTTTTCTACTGCAAAAATAGTTTCATGACATTTTGAAATAAGTGTGGGGGGGAGGTGGGTGGAACCAAAGCCACCAAAACCCTATTTGCTTTCTAGGACTTTGATAGCTGGAGAGAAGTCAAGGGGGTAATTTTTTGGTCTCTGTTCTCCACAGCAGTCAGAGCAGCTGTGCTGTCCTGATCAGCATCACAGAGAAATAGTCTCTAAATGTTGAAATTTGTGACCTTCTTAGCAGAATGCTGTTAAGAAGCTCTTTGTTGCTTCAGGTTATTTCCAGTTCATTTCTCCTTGGATATGAGCTTTTCATGGCATTTAATAGACTCAGTTCTAAATACAGAAGTCAGGTTACAGTTCAGCACCACATGGTCACTCTCTTGAAGGGATAATTGCTGAAGAAGGACGGTGATCCCTGTAGCACCAGATGATGAAATGGAGATTCACCCTTCCCTAATGTAGTTGTTCTAGTCATAGCATTCAGTGCCTTGCACTTGGTTTATGTTCTCCCTGAATGGAGGTTGTTTCATGCTATAAAATCCACATCACTAAAACTATTGTTCATTGATGCAATCATGAAGAAAAAGTCRAGTATAAACACCACAGAATATTGTTTCCAGCTCAGTGACTCAACATTGGTTAACTGAATGTAACTTGACAAGTCATGTTTTCGATGCTCAAACCAAAGACTTCTATAGAAAATACAGTTCCACTCAAAGCACTCAAAAAGTTGTTTTGTCTGTCTCAAATGTGCAATTTCAATCCTCAGCAAAATTAAATTTGCATATTTCAGCCCCAATAACTGTCAGAATATGTCCCCAGGCTTTGAACATAACATTCTTGATGGAAAATACTTTCAAAAATATAATTTTTGTACTTACTTAATTTTAGAGAGACTCTAAAAGTAACAAATATCATCAGGAAATTATGCTCTGTTGAAAGACAAGGTCCTCCACGGGAACTTCTGGGGAGCTGTTCCATTAAACAGCATTGGCTGTAGCAATTGAGCTGCCCTTGTAGATGTAGGTGTAATATTTTGGTTATGGCTTGCAAAAAGAGTTCAGAGATAATAAGGAGGAATAACATTCTTGAAGAGAGGGAGGATGAGAATATTTCTGCAAATTGCTTAGATGGTATTTCAATTCAATTCCAAATGCACTTTAGGAGAATTCATAAAGGTCTGATGTGAGAAGCACATAGAAAGTAATTAAGTAGACTATGGCAATTTTGTTACTAATTTCTTAATATTTATAAGTTGCAAAACCTAATGCAATAAGTAATTTGGTTAACGAAACACCTTCTCTTGTAACTTCAATGCATTCAGTCATTTGCAGTTCTCATTAATGTAAAGCTGACGTTCTGCAGGGGTCCAATTTGCTAGATGCGTGCCAAATTTCTAAAGAAAAAAAAAATCCATATTAATGTTGATTTGTCAAAGATCCTGAAAAGCTGTTCAACAATTTATCTTCTAGTGGTGCAACAATAAACAAAATATCGGAATGAATAACGAATGCTCTTAATGTACATAAGGGTAGAATTTCAAATATGTCAGTAAGTTATGCTTTCTTGTAATTAAATTAATTACTTCCCCAAACACTAAAATTACTTTTAAATGGATTATTGTAGCACACATCAAATAATTAATCACATTCCCAGTCCCATTGCCCTTTTGCACTCATTTCCCTTGATGTTGATGGGAGCTCTGCTTAGAAAGGGAACACAGGAGCAGACAGTTAATGTGTTATTAAGTAATGTTTTGAAATGGCACCATGAATCCTTTTGTGGTGTGGAATGCTAACTAAATATTGTTATAACAGTCCTGGACTGTCTTTGAAATAGACACAACCTGAGGTTTACAAGAAATGAATAACATTTCAGAAAAGTGAGAAAATATCCAATTATTAAACCATTCACACTTTTTTTTTTGTTTGTTCTGTTCTTGTTCATAGCTGGGAATGAACCTTGCAGCAAGAAATCTACCAAGTACTTCTGCAAAATGATAGACAAGCTTTCAGTATCTAGGCAGCTTTTCTTTGAAATATGGTAGAGTATAAACTGTGTATACTATGCTTTTACATGACTTTCACAAGTAGACCAAAGATAGAAGTGATAAATTCAAGTCTTAACTGAAATCTGAAAGTTAATGCTGGGGATCTTTAGCTAACGAGTGTATGTTTTGTAGGTGTAATGAAGTTATTTAAGCTAAATTTACAAAAACCCCACCATGGATGTGTCAATGATTTCTTATTGCTTTCTCTCTTGATCACTGCTACAGTATACAGATTTAGCCGTTCCGTTAAATAGTTCATGCCAGCAAACACCTCATATCTGGAAGACTTTGTGCCAACCCATTACCTGTGTTAATGATGTTAAATACAGTAATTAAACTGGTCTCTAAGGAAAGACTCAGTTTATAGGACTGTTTCATTCCAGATACATCTTGTTTTAACGTATCTTTTATACATATATTTTCCATGGAAGTGTTAGTGGAAAGAAATAATTAAATTTTAAGTACTTTTTAGCTAATAACTTTTATCGAGGCTCAATGACAGAGACACATGGAACAATATCGAGAGTGAGAAATTGTTTATAAAGATCACATATTGCAGAACCTATCCCTGTGCACACCTCCACAGAACAAAGTTTTCCTATGTACTTAGATGGAAAGTTTGCATGATAACTTAAAACAGTTTAGATTAGTGGACTGAAAAGAGATATTTCACCTTGTGAAATAAGAATTAACTTTTAATATGCATCAATTATTAATTCACGCTAACTTTCTCAACTCCAAATTATGCTGTTGAGTCATACAAAATCAATGTGTAACTTGGAATCCTTCATAACTATAGTCCTAGACTGGAAGATTGGGAGAGATGAGGTAGAGGAGCCTTCCAAGGAAAATCACAATCTGCAAGGTGAAATTACTGCACATAAACACACAGCAGTCAAAGAAACCAGTCACTAAAAATTATCCACCATGCTTTAGTCTAAATTCTGACCTGAAGACCAATACAGAGGGGAGAAGTCAGACAATCTGTGTTGGACCACTACTGCTTTCTCAACAACCTAATCTCAGGAAAGAGAAAAAAAAGAGCAGCTGTGAATAAAACGATGGATATTTTAATGTCTTTCGAATACCACATGCTCTAATATAGTCTAAATATGATTCTCCCCTCGCCCCCCGACTTCCCAGAGGAAGCAAAGGATGAGAAAGGCGAATCTTTAACAAAGGCCAAAATCTACTCTACTGAGTCAGACTCCCTGTGAAATCCCAATAAATTTACTAAAGTGCTTGAGTATAAAAAAGGGACCTTTTGGAAGGCATGGATTGCTAATGTGGTAGAAGATTGGTAAGAGTCAATCGTTGTAAGTTTATACAAACTATCTTCTGAGGAAAATGCCAAAAGATTATGGATAAGGTATGTTAGTATTTTAAGCAAAATCCAGTTTAATATGATCATAACAGTAGTTCTGCTACTGTTCCTGAGTTGAGAAAGGTTACTGAAATATTTCCTCTTAAGTGGCTCTAATCTTCACTGTGGGACCTTGGTCCATCAGCCTTGCCATTGGTCTAGTTATGTGAGACCTTTGTTGAAAATACTACTGTTTCCTACAGTAATGGTCCAAAGCACTACAGAGCACCTAAAGTAAGATGTAGAGCAAAATAGCCAAAGGCAAAAAGTAACTGTATTTTAGATCAACCCTGTAAAAGCCTTTCTGTAAAAAGTTCATTAAAACTGTGGAGAACTGAGAACACACTGACCCTCATGAGAAGATCTGGATATTTTGCAGAACTAACCATGGAAGATTTTGTTGGATTAATTTACTCTGAAGGCAGTAGTGTGTGGAGGAGTACAGGCAATTCTTTACTTCTATTCCAGTCTGAAATAAAAAATTATCTTCAGGCAGTTTCATATTAAGAAAATTAGCATTGGAAAATAATATTTTTTAGTTCTGCATGACTGAGCAGATTCTTTTTGATTGCTGTTGACCTCAGTTACATGCGTGCTCTTTGTAAAATAATTTTGTTAATCTTTAGGTTTGAAAAGCACTGCAATGATTGCTTTGCTTATAAAGACAAGATCTGTTTTGCTTCTTTCCACTTCTCAAACTCCTTTTCATCTTTGCCTGAGCTGTTGCTTTGTGCCTTCCCTATGCAAACCTTAAGTCAACCACAGACGTGCCAGTCCAGTTTTAAATATATGCTTGTAAAAGTATACCTCTATTTGCAGGTGAACAAGAATTTGTCATTCACAGCTCTGAATGGTGTTTCCACAGTAGATATTTTGCATATTCAAGTTGCACATGAGGAAAGAGACACACAATATGAGCTGATCAGTAATTTTGATATTCCTTTGTAATTTCAACTAAATTTTTCATGTCTGGTGACCAAAAAAAAATACTTGCATGTTGAAAAAAGAAAATAAAACAAATGGCACCTTCCTTGATTACTTCTAACCAGGGATAATGCAAATAAAAAAAATATACATTTATAGATGACTTGTGAATAGAATATCTAATATGCACTTACTAAGACTACGGTAAATCCAGATTATATTGATTCACATCAAGAGACTTCTCTGTGGTGTGAATTAGGTCTAAATGAAATCATCATCAAAAACACTGACATAGACCGGGTTGGGATATTTACATTTAAGTGTGAATATAATCAGAGCCTCAGATTTCATTTTCTAGCCATCTGACTGTGTAACTTGACCACATGATCCAGACACAACCACAACTGCTCCCCAGCCAGGGAGCTATTTATGAGTCTTAATGCATGTTAATTCAGTTGAGCATTTTCCTTCTCATGCCATTGCAAAAATGCAAGAGAAGGCCTGTTTTACATGCAAAGCTTGGCAAATAGAGAGATAGAGCCATACTAAGGAAAATAATAATATTTGCTTTTTCTAATATATTTATAAACTAATCAAATCAAACTCCACAGCATTTAGTAAGCTTTAGATCTATGATCAGAAATTACTGGCTACAATAACCAGACAGCATAGGGCAGAAATAAACATATATACTAATTTTTTTTCATAGAATATTTAACATAAGAATTGCAAAATCTAACCCGGATGTTTGAATAAGTAATAAAGCTAAAAAATTGTGGGAAATAATCAAACTGTAGCGGCAACTGATGACAAATATTTCAGGCTCTGTTACTTAATTATTGAAGCATATGTGTTAAAATATGTAGTCCATACAAATAGACTAGTCTAGGAGAAATAAGATGCAAAACACCAGCAGTAAGCGATTGCTGTGGTTGCACAAAATGGACATGCTCATCCACAAACATGTGTTTTACTCGTTAAGATGATGCTATGTGTCACTTACTGATTTTTCCATTTTAACAAAGTTTAATAATATAACTTTTTTAATAGAATAAATGTACTAATTCATAAATCTTATGTGTTCTGTTTTTGTATACACTCCTTTCCTCTTTCTCTCCTCAGATTCAATAATAAAATATTGTAAACTGCCAGGGGAAAGTGAGTTTTTCCTGATCTGAATTGCCTAATGACTCGAATCTGTGTTAACTGAAATATAAATAAATTGACTACTAGAAGTTTTTGGTTCCATGACTCCTGTATCACCCAGGTGTGTATGCCTAGATTGCCACTGAGTCACAATGGTTCGTACACGCAGGTATACTGCTGTTCGTGAAAGAACACACTTTTGTGTGTTCATGAAAGTGTTTCATGAAAGACAAACTTTTGGCCGTTTTTGGAGGAGAATGGTATCCTGCAGCAGTTCTTCTACTTGCGTTGAGAGAAAAGGGTGTTTTACCCTAGTTACATTATTTATGTGTGTGTGTGTCATGGTGTTGTGTTTACTCATTCTTAAAAGAACCATGAAGTACAGAGTAATATAGAAGAGAATGATTATACTTTTCTAATTCCATTTCACAGCCTTCAGCTCATAAATTCCACRCCCATGTTCAGCTCAGTTTTGGATGTCAGCCCACATCAGTTTTACATCATTTCTGTCTCTGCCCATTTATAACTGCAGGCAGCCTAAATCTAGCTGTGGAGTTTTGGTGTTGTTCCTGAACTGCATCTTGAGGGGACCTGAATTCACATCTCTGTGGCTTCCTGACTGCTATCTGTGTGGTCGTGTAATGCAAATAGTAGGAAAATAGTTTTATGAAGATGAATTGGACCAAAGGACAAAAAAACCCACATAAAGTTACTTTGCCTCTCCAAAGGCTGAACAGAAGATGGAGTGCCACACCTCAGGTTTAATTCACACTATAAATAAAGGGTATATATAAATGGCATTACCTTGTGCCTAAAAGGAATTCACTCTAAAGGAAATACAGCTGATGTTTTTACTGCACTGCCAATATCCACTGACTATCCTTACTTGCGTTCAGACTCTACTAAATCATTGAGAAGACCTGTAGTGTTTGGGAGGATGCCTACTATCCTACTGCCCCCAGTTACATGAGTAGCAATGTAAATTGGATTGAATGATGCACTCCTGGGTTATATTGGCATCAAGCAGCTCTGTGATCTGATCAGGATTGGGCTATGGAAACTTGCCCCCCTCTCTAATCTCAGTCTACTCCTCTCATTTCTGCTAATATAAATTTCATTCTAGGATCCTCACTGCCTTAATATTTTCCTTTTATCTTTGAATTTATACATATCTCAGAAAACGACATTTTTCTCACGTGCAGCAAATAAAGGCTGTATCTGCACAAATATGCACAACTGCTTAGTACCACCACCGCTACTCCACAATGAGTAGGATCTCTCTGCAAAGGAACCCCATGAGGTCCATTTGTGGCATTAGCTACTCCTTAGCTTAAATAAAGGTTTGCCAAATCCAAGAGTGTGTACAGATGGAATTTCCTCCCTAGAGATTAGAGTTCAGTGATTTCAAGTGACTGAGCAGAGTAGGCAGCTGAGAACTAGGAAAGTCTGAACTCTAAATTCACTTTTGTTATCAAAATTCTTCTATGATACTAATATGTCCTTTCAAACTACATTTTGCCTCACTTTTCCTTGACTGCATGGTAGAGGAAGAGATATGAAATACTGTCGTTCCATGTCATCAGCCCTGAGTTGAATATAACATGGCTGGGCAGCACATTAGCCTTTATGCTGAGAAAATCGTCCTCTCCCTATATTTCYGATTTGAGCAGTACGATACTCTCACTTCCTTGCCTTTCTCTGGTTTACACCCACTGGTGGTATGGCGATGGAGTCCAGGAGGTGTTAGCATACCATGTGATAAGGAAGATTTGGAAATGACATCTCTTATCTCCAGATAACTGACCTTACCTGTGCTAGGCTAATTTATGGCACAAATCTCTCCTACAAACTCTCCAACTATCTTCCTCAATTTTGCCTTTTGGAAAAAGCAAGTAAACACATGAATAGGTTATTAATAATAACAACAGTAATAACAGTAATTCATGCCACAAGAACATTGGGCAGAATTAAATATTTATAAAGCACTTAGAAGGTGAAACAAACTAAATAAGTGCTAAGCATTCTAATTCAAGGAATTTTGTGGGTGTTTTTTCCCCTCTCTTGGAATAGTTTGTAATGCTAAAAAAAATTATTGCTGATTTTATTTACCCAAACTTTTAAGCATCTTTATCAATGTTTATAGATTGTTTTTAAAATCTTGATTTAGTTTTATGAGCTATGACACCTGTCACTGTGTCACTTTGATTCCCTGTGTCACTTTGTTTCCCTGTTAGGGTTTCTCACACACACCAGAAACGCTAGTGGGACCTAACAATGCAATAAGACTGTGGGCTCTTTTATTCAACGGACCTCACACAAGAAAGTCCGCTTAAAAAATGACATAATGATATGGACTGTTGTTTTGTCCTTTCTCATTACTAAAGCAATTACTCCCCAAATACATACTGATTCATTATGGTCACTCCATGGAGCTAAACACTAACTCTGTAATACTCAGATACAGAATCAGAGAGTGAAGTCAGGCTAATTAAATTGGCCCAGCCACTTTAGCAAGCAAATTGGGCCAAGTTAATTGGCACAGAGTGAGATAAGGAAATTCAGGCACTATTCTGTGAAATACCGTTTTAATTATATCTAAAGAAGAACATTGCCCTTAATTTCAAATTTCTTAATTAGGAACATGAATAAGTAGCAATAATAATCTCTGCAGTCTACAAATATAAAAATGTCAGGTGAAGTTTGTTTTGGCCAAGCCTATTAACCAGTGAGCAAAGATGACTATAATTACTATTACCTATATTTGTCTTACATGTAGACCTATAGCCCCAGAGAAAAGTTTAATAGGGTGGGTATGCATCAAAAGGAAGATAAATCTGACATAAACAGTGTAAGAAACACTGCAGCGGGAGGATTCATTTGCAGTCAGATATTTTAACACCTAAAGAAAATAACATATATACCAGAAGCAATGCATTTTTCAATACAATTCTGGTTTCAGTTGAAGTGCAAGTGAAGACTTTGGGATTTGGTTTGGGTTCATATTCAAACACTTCAAAATACTGTTTCAGGTTTAGCTTTGGTTTAAGAAAAAATAATAGTTCAGAGCAGTTTCAGTTAATTGCCTTTGATTATAACAAAGGTTGGAGCAGGTGGTGTAACTGCGTAAAGTCAATAGTCCTGTTACGGTTTTTGTCAGCTGAAGAGCTAATCAGTTTTCCTTCACTATTGCTTGGTTTTGAAAGGAGCAGACCACAATACTGGTGCTCATGATATTCACCATACAAATACAATCAAATAACTTACATCTCCCATTTTGTGAAAAACAGTATTAATAACTTCACAGTCTGCTCTGCGGTACACACCAAGAAATGCTGAGGAACTCTGTCTTTTCATGTCGCGCTCTGCACTGAGAGACTGATTTTTGTATTAATAGGTGTCGAGGCTTTTCCTGTTGGGGAATTTGTGGTTTCTTGAGCTTGTGCCTTTACTGGCAAAACAACCAGTTACTGATGTTGTGAGCCAGAAACAGGTGAGCAAAACTGGTGCTGAGTAGTTTAGCTGCAAGTGTAAGCAAGATCAAAATATGTTCAGTACAATTCAGCAGCAGTGCACTTTTAAACTTCTCCAATAATTATTCTCCGTCTCTTAAAGTGACTACTAAGAAGCTATGCATTGAAAGGGTGTGAAGGATATGGAAGTGAACAAGATAAAAGAGTGTTACAACTAATGTAAGTGTGAAGATTGTCCATATGCTCTCCCCGTCCTAGAAGCTTAAAAAAATAAGACTATATTCTACAACAGCTCTAATTAAAGGACACCCCATTGGGGAAAAAGGCTGAAGGATCATACATATCCTAATTTTTGATAAACAAAACCATATTCAGTTTGTTATGAAGCTAACTTGGTCTAGATAGATTCCAGTATGGACTATCGTGGCAAATTCATGATCAGAAAAGGCACCTAACCGGTCTCACAAGCCAGACTATGTATAACACATAAATAATTCTGTTGAAAAACATTGGGGAAATGTTGATTAATTTAAAAAAAAATCATGTGCAATACTGTAAACCTTAAACAAATGAACTACTTGTTTTTATCACATTAAGCAAGGCAAAGGAATGAATACAGCACTTGATTGTGCTTTGCATACCACATCTTCAGGCAGCTGAATTCTGTCAGGCAAACACATTTCTACGTCTTGTTCACTGGAAAAAGTACTAAACGAGATCAAGGAACAATGGCTCATCTCCTAGCAAAACTAAGATTGCATTCAGCATTCTGTGAAAGAGGACATCTGAATGCAGCTGAAAACTTCTGGTCATAGCTGTGGTTTACTCATCTTCTTCATGGCTGGGTGCTGCAAAATGGGGGCAATGACAGCAGCCAGGCCCATCTCCTTGAATCTTTAGCACAATGTAAGGCTTTGTGGGGACAATTTCCAGGAGACAGTTTCCATTAATAACATTATCACACTCCATCTCTTCTCCCTGTTCGACTTCTCTCCCCGCTCCTTCACAAAGGCAGAGCAGCCATAAGTCTCGGAGCTGACCGTGGCTAAAGATTACTCCTTTGCTAAGAATATTGCTTTGGTATTATTAGCAGAACAAAATGAGACAAACAGAGAGGAGAAATTGAATGAATATTTTGGAATTGTATCAACACAAGCATATATATACACACACACACATACTTATGTATGTATTCATATACGGGGGGCTGTACGTATATGTATATATAAAGGGAGTTTAAACTTAAGTATATAAATATAAGTATTTATACATTTAAATGCATTTATACACACACACAAACTTATGTCTAAACTTCCTTTATTTTCTGCACCCAGAATAGAAAAAAAGGATACTGTGGATATTTTCAGACTTTTGTAAAACAGTATAACTTTGACTTTTAGTAGCAAATTTCAGTTTGGAGAACAGTACAAATCATGGCTATAAAATCCAGAGAGATAGGGGTTTATGATGTAAGGCTAATACAACCTTCACTATAATGTTGTGAAAGCAATGTTATAATATCAGTACTATATACAGGCCGATAAAAGAGGAATTATTTTTAGGTTATCTCCAAAGTCAATTTGAGAACAATACCATGTGTATAAAAGCCTGCTATAAGAAAATAAACTAACTTTGTTTTAGAGGAACAATGTTTTGCTGTTACAATGAAGTCGTGAATTCTGACAGCACTGTAACATGGGCCTTTGTAAAAATGTGTCTTCAATATACTCTGGAAAGTTGTTGCCATTCTTTTTGAATGCTACTAACACAGGCAGTACGAAATTGAGTGGGGAGAAGCTGTAATAATTTTAAATGCTAATGTAATATATTAGTATATTTAGTTACATGCTTAATTTATTAATATATCTAATAAATGTTTGTTTTAATTAAGACAAGATTCTGATTCAAAATTATGCTTTCAAGGTACAATGAATGAGAGTTGATTTTATATATATTGCAATAGAAGCTATTATTTTTTTGATTACATGTTAGCAAAAAGACTTGCTACTTAACCTCTCTTGAAGAAAAGGAGGCTGAACAAGTCTGGCTGTATTGCGGGCACATCCTGCCTCAGCGGAGGGGAATGGATAAGTGTCATTTCAAGATGCTTCCAGCTTCCTCTCATTTGTTTCTCTGAAATGGGATCTGTAGCTTAGGAACCTGTACAAAATAATGGACAGAAATCAACATTTTTAAACCCAACTTTGCAAATGAATGTGGTATTTAAAGAAGCACCTCTGCCCTCTGTCCTCCTCTCATTATGCCCCTTAGAAAGATCTCTTTTTTAAAAAAGAGGTACTTCTCAGGTATATAGAAAACACTTACAGATTTGAATGTAAAGGGTTTTTTTCACACATAGTAAGTAACTCTGGGGAGCTTCTTAGACAAGAGGCTTTTTAAAGACCAATAGCAATGTAGCACTGTTTTACAAGTACATAAACACAATTTAACACATAGTAATCTAAACTCCAGGTGTTTTGTGGCTGCTGACAATTTTTCTGAACTCAGGAAATAAGAGGCAATAAACTTGGTCACAGTGGTTAAAATGTGTACTGTTAATTTTGTGGGGGTTTTCTCCCGGTCTCATGCTTTTCCTCAGTAATGTGTCTAATTTCCTTGGATAATGTTCTAATGGCACTAACATCCACAGTAGATTTACTTTATTTCCTTGCTTTTTGCTGAGACGTTTATGGTGTAATGAAAGCATTTATTTCACAGTGTCCCCAGAGACCTGTTTTAAATTGACCTGCTAGCCAGAGCTTTATTATGGACAAAGGCTAAAAGAGTATAATATAGAAATGTTTATTCATTACTACTGCTTTAGCTTCACGTTCAGCTGGAGAGCCACATAATTATCATAATTTATATATATCTAGAATAAGGCACGGAACACGTTTTGAAGAATATTCTTTTTCTGCTCACTTTAATCTAGGCAGCACACTGGCTTAGGGAAACTGGTTACAGACCCTTTGAGAGTAAGATTATTTGGAGCCCTCTCACACCACACACAAGGCTTACCTTTCTGAGCAGGAGGGCTTAGCAGGCCAGGGGGTGCAGGGTCACTGGGGCAGGTGAGAAACAGGAGAGCACTGGATTTCCCCCATGTTGCAGTGTGCATGAGAATAGGGAAGAAATTTCCTCCTGCTAAGCCATAGCAAATCATTAGGGTCCTCTGAAGGATAATATTTTTCTCTCTGAGCTCCTCTTGGGATATTGTAGCTGGAAACAAAAACTACCCAGAACCGTGTCCGCAGACACAACTATTCAGGCAAAGAGCCCCGGTCACCGTAGATGAAGGTGCATGGACACAATTACTTTAAAATAAGATTTTAACCTTCCTCTGCCTGCAGACACAGTGCAACCCCTGGTATGCCACCTGCCGCCACCGGCTGAAACTGGGAATTTCTGTTCTGTTGGAAATTACCAGTGTTTATTGCGATCCGTCCCTCCTCCCCAAACTGTGGAATAACTTGTGTTTGATTTGAAGTTCAAAACATTTGTTGGAAAAGAACAGTGGAAAGATCAGAATGTTTCACCAAATGATAAGAATATTTGCTAGAGAGATTCACCAAAGCTGCAATGCTTTCATTAAATATTTAAGCAATATAGGCCAATAAAACATTGACCTCAGTATTTCCAGTTAGTTTTCTGTCATCTCCAGTACCCGCACCATGATATCTCTCATCTATCCCTCTCCTGTTAATTTTGTTTCTCCAGTAGTTGCTTTACGGTTTGTCCAGTACTGTCTTTCTCATGCTGGGACTGAAGAAAATATTTCTGATCTGAGATGGGGAGGGASCCTTTCCCACCTGCCCTGCCCTGCCCAGCCCAGGGAGTGCTCTGCAGGACGAGGAGGAGAAAGCCTTGCTCACCACTTGCAGCCTTGTTTAGAAGCGACATTTTAGCTGACAGAAACAGAGACAGCAGGGGCCAATGTCTGACTGTCACTCCAGATGAACGCTTGGTTGGTGTGTGAGTGAGAAGAGTCTCTCAAGCCTCGATTATTACAACACCCACGCACGGTCCCACTGTGCTGGCAGCTCTGAAACTCTCCAGGCTAACCCTCTGGTGCCCAAACACGGACAGCAGGGCGTCATCAGTAAGATGAAGACCTGGTGCTCAAACACGGACTCATTAGCCTTTTCCAGTTCAGCTGGTTTTATGCAATATATCCAGGACCTGGTATCATTTGAGAAACTAATATTGTTGAGATCCCAAGGCTTGTGATCTGTTTCCCAAAGGAAACGCCATGGGCTGCAAGCAGCGTTCTGGGTATGAACACTGCTTAAATACAAGGGCATCCAAAATTGTCTTAGGTTGTTCCTGTTAATACCACTAACACAAAAATGAGAACAAGAATGCTGGAATAAGTTTTTCCCACCTTCGTATTTTTGACTCACAAAGCAGCAGCTTGTAGTGATGCTTGGATGAAACCAAACATCAAACCCCTCCTCTACCCCTAGGAATGCCTCCAGAAGAAAGCCTTACACTGAGTTTTGAAGAGTTAATTCCTAGCTTAGGAAAACATTGCCACTTGGTAAATCTTTGAGGAAATGAAGCCAATTTAGACCAAATGACTTGGAAGGAAAAAAGGACTGCCTGAAAATAAGGCATCATAACATGAGAATGGAGTGAATATAACTTTGACAATTTCTGGGAAAACACATTTGGACATGTACTTTCTATTTCTAAAACAATTTTAATTTAGCTTCGTGTTTGCAAAGCAGATCACAGATGCAGACTTGTGTTTTAACTAGAATAAGCTTAGACTGAAACACTCAGAAAAGAGGTAGGAAAGGGTAACGTGTGCCATTGTCCAGTTTACTCCCTGTTAGTAACTTCTCACAGCATCTATTAGCTGCCTTTAGTGCTTTGCAAAGTGTATTTGTTTAAACATTCAAAAAACATCTTATTTCTTCCCACTATATTGCAATACTTGTAATACATGGTTTTATACTTTACTGACATACTTTATTCTTTGCAGCAGTTTTAATCTCTGCTTTATCCTAATGTTCATGAAAATAGAAATTATTTAGTAATAACCACATTTCTCAGCTACATTCATTTTTATCTCTTGTTGTCATTGAACTGGGAAAAAGTCCCAAGAAATACAGGAAAAGATTTCTGAGGTGGTGGTGGTGTTTTTATGGTTTTGACTTTTCTTCTTAGCTCATAGAATCATAGAATCATTTAGTTTGGAAAATACACTTAAGATCACCGAGTCCGACCATTAACCTAACACTACCAAGTCCACCACTAAACCATGTCCCTAAGTGCCACACAATTTGAAATACTTTCTTTTCAAATGGGTTTATAACGGAAACTGTGAGAGTACCTTAATTCTAGGGCATCATTATAAAATTTACATTCATGGAAAAACTGAAGTCTAGTGTTATTGTTTTTTTCCCAAATGGTCTTTTGTCGCAGCGAGACGTCCAATTAGGCATTCCATGTTGGCAGGTAAGAAGGAAACAGTCCTYTTCAGATCCACCTGTGCTTGTTTTCAGAGCAACAGTGTATTTTGCTGTTTTTCCCTTTTTTAGAACAAGAAGAAAAAAACATTAAAAAAAGATACAGAGAACTTGAACATTGCTCAACTAACAGAAAATTGTAAAAGACTGATGAATATAGGAGCTGATTTAGAGTTCAAAAGTATTTGGAAGAGGTGTGAATAAAGATTACTAGAGGGAAGAAGAGTGTATTTCTGCGCTAGAATTGAATGAGTGACTATCTATCTTCTTTTTGGGCATGCTCGTGTAGTGTGGTGTCTATCACAACAGAATACCACACCGCTACAGAGAGAAGTCATTGGTCCTGAAAGAATCACAAACCTTGTTAATGTGAATAGGTGTGCCACTCACTTGCTCTTTTTGGGACTGAAGGCAGAACTGATTAAGTACCTTTATCTAATGAAATAGCTGTAGGTGGTAAAGGATTGCCTCTGGAGGCATTAAAACAAATGGTCGTGCCTGTGCAGGCGTAATTCAGATAAAATCAAATCATTAAAAACATGTTTTATTGAAATACGTGAATTAGTGTGGAAAAGGCAGGAGACAGAGTTATGAAAGTGATTTTGAAGAGACAGAGACAGTTTCTGGAGTACTGAATTTATTGTAGAGGCATACAAGAGACTGCTGATCAGGAAAATTACCATTTGCTTGCTTTCTACTGTATTCAAGAAAACCAAACTTTGCCTACAGCTCTTGTAAATAAACAATATTAGACCAAGAGCATTCCAGACTTTTATCTGAAGTCCACTCAGTAATCACCGATTCAGCACTCAAGTGAAAAAATTATGCAGGAACATTTTACTTAGAAAACCTTTAGTTGTCCCAGAAGCATACAGATTAGATCCAGAACCTAAGTTTAAATAACGCTTGGATCCAATTATGTTTGAATAAATTCCTTCTGTTGACTCGACACAAATATGAGGGAATAAATAGGTATCTGTTCTTTTCAGACTCTTCCCTTCATCTGTGGTATTTAGCAGTGTCTACTTTAGAAACAGTGGAAGTAAGAGAATAAAAACAAAAATAGTTTGGCACTATTTTTCATTGCAATATTTCATTGGAGATTATTTCCCCCCACAATAAATGTTCTTAAAATAAAAGTTGACATATTTGGGTTTAAAATAGACACTTCCAATTAAATATTTTATTTTCTTTCTTTTTTTTGTTTCCTCTTCAGGTGGGAAATTGTACCAGTGATCCCAGAAAGGTTACGTTCCAAACTATGCTTGCTCTGGTAACTGCTGTTATGAGGAAAAAGAAACATCAAGGAGGAACCAACCCTAGGTGTAAGCTGGACATTTGTATCCTGGACAAGACCCAGGAAGTGGAAAAGTCAAGTACTCCTAGTTGCAGAACTGCACAAGAGCTAGCTATTTTTTAGACACGTGCTTTTATGCATTCCTGTTTTCTTTCCTTAGTCTTGCAACCTTGAGGGATAGAAGAGAAAAAAACTGTCAAGCAGATGAACTGGAGATGGAAGAATTAGGAACAGCTAACATATTTCCACAGTTCTTTTGCTGTATGCTCACTTTCCTGTGCTGGTTACTGGCTTTCTCTGAACATCAGCCAAGTCCTGTCCCTTCTTTCATGCTACCTGCCTTCTTCCTCCTTTTTTCTTGTTGCTATGTACCTCTCATTTCCTCCTCCTCCCCTTGCTAGTCCAATAAATAACATCCACCATAACACAAAAAKAAAATGAAGCTTGTTAAAACAAAATATGGTGCTGACATAGTGCTTGCCAACTATGCCTGTTCTTTCAGTTTGTGTGAGTGAGTCTTTTTCAATAGTCTTCTGCCTTGCTTATTTATATTACATGCTTTCTGGGGCAGGGACAGCCTAACTTCTCAGTTAAACTAACTTTTTGAAGTACTTAGCAGATGGCTCCCTTCTCAGTTGTTTTTTTTTTTTTTTTT
>JAYKAV010000429.1:0-22128 GCA_035582835.1 Phoebastria nigripes | reverse complement strand
CTATGATGAGATGCAACCAACAGTTTCTTATTTTTTTTTTTTTTTTTCTTTTTTTCTTCCCAAAGCACTTATCTAAGTGATATTATGTTCTACTCTGTTCAAGGCTGAACTTAAAGTATCATTTTACTATATCTGGAGCTTAATTCAGCAAAGCACTGAGCACTGACTTGAAATGTGACCAACCCCCCTGAATATCACAGGAATAGTCATATAAGTAAATTTCTAGTTCCATAAAAACCCTTTAGTAAATTGAGGTCATATGGTGTACATACTTAAATTCCCCACTCTTTCCAGGAAAGCCATCCTAGTCACGAGAACATTTCTAGCAATTTTGCAGCAAGATATGAAAAAATACAAAGTTATTACCATGGTCTGGAATGAAAATGTAACCTGTAGTTCTATAAATACAAAATTTCAATTTTTTATGTTATCTCTAAAATTAATAATTAAAAAAAATATGCAAAATAAATAATTGCTGAATATAATAATGGCAAAAATAAATAATTGATCAAAAATAATCTATGCAAAACATTATCAACTGAATTATATTCTTACCTTTTCCAGACCTGTGTTATTTCCTGATAACTAAACTTTGCTGAGTTCAAGAATTCCCCCATTTCCAAGTATTGATAATTCTTTAAAGGATAAAATTTGCTTCTTGTGAGAGAAGAACCASACTGAGACAGTGAAATACATGACATCTTTGCTCTGTAAATAATGGTTGTATTTTGTGGTCTTTTGACTCCCATGAATTTTTCAGTAATTATTTGCTATTATATCAAAATGCCTTCTTTTTCTGAAGAGGTGAAAATTTGCACAGATTTTTCTATAATGACTATTTTTAGGGAACTCATCCTGTATTATTTACTAGAAAGACTTTTGTAAACAATTATCTTCTCTGAGGTGACTTACTAAATTGTTCATTTTTTTAAAGTATTATTTTAAAATTATTTCAAAAGTTTTGTAAGAACAGGTAGTAAGGAATGCCAACTCAGTAAATCTTTCTTATATGAAGTATAGTCTAAAGAAGAAAACCATCAATTTGAAGATATTTTTGCCTTTAGTGGAAGCTAGTAGAATGACGGATATGGTTAGAATATCCAACGGAATGGCTGTACATTAGTAGGGAAAATTGGATGGGTAAAAGGTGAAGAGAATTGACATGCCTTGAAGTGCAACTATTTCTGAATCAGTCATTAGTTTGCACTGAATGGTTCTTGAATGTCTCAATGTTTGTAAAAATTAATCAAGATAGGATAGTAGTCAGTGATGGCTACAAACTACAGTGTCCTACATGAGAACAGGATCATTAGGTCCTTAAGTACCTGTCTGTTATGTTTGCATTACACATTATCATCAAATAATGTAGCCTGAGTGGCAGACGCTGCAGAGCTTTCTGAACATTATCGACATTACTAAAGAAGCTATTTAACAAATTAAAACGTGTTGCATATAATCGTAAATCTCATCTGGACAAAGAAATTATTGCTAAGGAAACTAATCAATAAATGTTTGTATGGGTATCAGCAACCATGGCTTCTTATGCTTTATTATGCATGAACAATTAAGCCCTTTACACAAATCTGTATATAAGCTGAAAGCTTTAATTAGTACAATGTCATAGATCTGTGAAGAATTCTGATCCAAATTAGTTATCGGTAGAAATGTGAATGATAAATTAGAATTGTTCAAAAATATTTAACTAGATCCTCCCAAATCTGCTGTATTGAGAAAGAAGTCACAAAGGAAAAGGCAATCTTTCTCAGTGTTCATCCACCAGCCCAGCTCTTTGTGGTGTGCAGACTGCAGTAGAGCCCTAACATGTCTCAGTTCACCCTGACACGGGAAAGTTAAGGTGAAAAACACAGACAACTGCATGGAGGAAAGGCAGGTGAGAGCTGTAGTTCTGTGGCTGAGCCTCCAACTCAGACAAGACAGCAGAGCAAAACTCTGCCCCGATTACTTGGGGATTAGAAGTGCTGACAGAGTAAGCGGAGAAACAACCGTTAGCATATAAAAAGATTAAATTGCTGAAGCCTCCTCCCTTACAGTTGAGACCTTTCTTATATGGAGCTAACACCCCAGTGTTTTAGAAAATATGTGCAGAGCCGTATAGAAAGAACACTGCCAGGGAAAAGGTGGGAGAGTGAGGATGGGGGGTGGGAGGGAGGCCATCGCTGCAGGTATGAGGACATATGGTAGGTGTATTGAGACATGGGAAACAAATGGAATTGGGGGTTATCATAAATCCGGGATCCATATATTATTCTCCTAAAATCAACTGTAAATTTGGTTTGCTCTTTGATCAGAATCACCTTATATTCAGATAAATATGGTATATAACAAGTGGCAAAAGAGGGCCACTATTAACAATGAATATAAATTGGAAACTAAGAATGGCAGGAAGTTGATAAAGAAGCAAAAAGACATAAGGAAAAGCTTACAACCTACACTATGAAAGAGATGTTTAACTACACTAAGAACAAAAGAAATCCTAATAATATTACTTTTCCCTTACTAGATTGAAATAATATATCACAAATAATACATCTTCCCCTTTTCTATTGAATAAATATTTCTGCTCCCTATTTGAAAAAATGAAATAAATGCAGTCATTTCACAGGCTGCTGATGAAATACTTTTCACACTAACAGTAAATCAGAAGCTGCTGCTCGTATAGCTAGCTATTTTTAAAGCAACAGATCTGGCCAACCTCCTGTCCCAAAGAGTGAAAAATGAAAAGGATGAGAAGCTTCCTAGTTTCTCGGTGTTGATTTCTAATACAACTTAAAACTATGAGGAAATTCCAGATGACTGAAATACAATGAAAAAAAGAAAAAGAGAAAGTTAATACAGTGTTTTAATTTAAAAAGTATACAAATGTGATGACTCCATTAATTACATAATTCTCACATTGATTCTGTGTAAACTAATCAAATAGTTTAAGGACTTGATTTACAGAAGTTGATAAAGAGAAAACAGTTATCTCCAATAAACAGTAGTTTATGGAAACCAGATGTTGCCCAAAATAAAATTACCTTTGATGAGTTTACAAGTTAGACTGTTGGAGGGATCAGTGTTGTTTTATTATTTAGCATTGCTGAAAACACTTCTCACGTACACAATTCAGAAACTGACTTAAAATCTGGAGGGACTTCAGAGCAAAGTTATAAACAGTTTTGAAAAGACATAGTAGTATAACATGGTGCTCCGGGCATCTAGGACATCCCAGATAAGAGTTAGGACTGGCAGTCGCAGAGTACATGAAGAACAGATATAAGATAAGCAGAGGACTCTCTGATATAGCAGACAAAATATCAAAATATCAAATGTCTGGAAATAAAGGAGTAGAATCAAGGCAAAATTTTTACTGGATTATAATGAACCCTTGGAGTAAATGGTTAAAGGCTGTGGTTAATTCTCCGACACTGGAGAGAGAATTCATAGAAATCCTATAGCCTGGGATTTGTGTGTATATGTGTGTGTTTGGGTGTATATAGTAACAACAGTCCTTACTTTAAAAAAAAAAAAAAAAGAAGGTTGACAGACTTGTTCAGTGTAGGAACGGATCAATTAATTAGTATTATCATGTGATGGTAAAAATATACATTAATTTGCTATGTGTTAGTAGACCCATGTGATCCTTCTACTGGCTTCAGTAAATTCAGTATCAGACTACATTCATAACTATCCACCTACTGCGAGAAAGAAACAGTTCACTGACTGTTTATGGTCTGCTTGCTTAAGAGTGCATTATTATTATTATTTCCTAGAAATTTAAATCAGAAGGGACCGTGAAATCATTTAGGTTTAACTGTTTTCTCGCCTAGATACTGTAGGGGATCAGATATCCTTCACCAAGCCTATATTATGCTTTTTCAAACTCAAATAGTCAAACAAGGAGTGGCAAATAATCAACAAACAGGATTTCCATATCAATTTTTAGTCAAAGATCTATGCAAAGATTTCTGGAAGGGTCAGGGTTTTCAAGTGGATATAGCAACACTGTAAGTCACAGAACTTAACAGAGCACTTTTATTTGAGAAAGCTGAGCATTGCGCAGGTATTTGACTTGTTTATTTGACAGGTTAATAGATTTTTAAAAAGCAAAATCACTTGGGGTTTAAGGTCAGGAAAGTATAAGTTTCCTCAGCCCATAAATTTAGAAAGAAGAATCCCAACAAAGAGCAGAATGTAGATGCCAGAAGGGAAGGCAGAGTCACCATCGGTAGAGTATGGCCAGACAAACCTTTTACTGAGCCAGAATGTTTGAAGAAGTCACTGGCTTTTAGCTCAGTTCATAAACTAACAAGTTATGGGCTCCAAATCAACTGCAATGAGACTGGATTAGTCAGTTGGATTAGTTCAAAACACCACTTAATGGTACCATAAAGTATCCCAATGACTCCCTGTTAGGAGTAAATCCTTAGGAGTTAGGATCTATTAGGATTATTCACAAGGCCAATTGCCAATTCTCAGCAGAGGGGCAGGGACTTCCAGGTGCAGAATAAAGTCCTCTGAAAGAGGTCTTTCATGTGTATTTGTCCATCCACACACTCAGACCACTGAAGGAAGGCTTAAATTCAGCATTCTGGTAATCGTTTATTTCCAAGATGTATTAGAAGCGGTTTTGCAAGGTTAGAATAGCCTGCTTCAACAATATAGATCCTGTCATGGGACACGAAAAACCATCTTGATATATCTTAGTCAGTCCAACAGTTGCTGCTGCTGGCCCTGGTGGATTTTCTTTTTCTTTTAACACATATCAAGATCTCAATTTATTATAAAAATTGTCACCAGGATGTTGCTTTCAATTTTCCAAGATGCAGTACATGAATTTACTGTGGGCTGGAAGGACATCCACTGACTTTTGCACACTGACTTGTAAGCTTTAGAACCGATGAAAGATTAGCTGATCTCTGCTATTTCTTGTCATTTAAAATGAAGCATTTCTGGAGTTAGCTTTAAGTTTGATATGAAAAGTATATCTGAGGAAAATGGTCTCCTAATAGTCAGAATGTCTCACAGTTGAGAGATGCAGCAAATCTACACTGAATAGGCTTTTTGTGTAATGAACAGTCAGATTTGAATTTAATTGCATGTTTTTACCAAAAGAGCACTTTATCGTATTACCAAAGGTTATAAATTAACCTTTTACTGTTTACTGCTTTGTCTTCTAAACATGCCGGCTTGATTGCAGGCTGCTTTGTGCTGTCACTCTAAGACAAACACTTTGAGCTTGTTTATTCCTATTGACAACAGGTTTAAACAGGTTGGCCTATCTATACTGTGATCAAAGTAGTAATCATTTGTGGAATGACAATGCACAGAACATTCACATTATGCACTGTGCTTTCGCAGGTGCTGCACACTAAACTGCATATTGCACTTGGAGGAGATCATTCAGAATCAGAAATCAAGAATCATAATGTAATTTGCACTGTTTGACTGGCTATCAGGAAATTATACAAATGAGAGTGGAAGCTGGCATTACAACACTGATGTAAGCCTTAGTCATGACATCTTTTATGTCTGCCTTTCTGATTGCATATTGAAAACTAGGGAACAGCGAACCTCCTGAAGTAGAAACACTACCAAAAGGAGTGCTTTATAAATCAGAGATCATTTAAGAGCATGGATGTCTAATTGTTTAGTTCCAGCTATTGTTGGTGTGCTGTTTATAACTATACATATACATTAGGATAGAAAAATTCTCTAGAAGAATAAAATGATATTGGAATATTTGAAATGTACACAAAATGGTATGAATTAACATTACAATCTAAAAGGGACTAGGAAGAAGCATTCACAACAAGTCAAGGGAAAACCAAACACATATAGTGGAAAAGAAACCACACCCTGAAGCTAAGCGGTACAAAGACCATCTGGTTTTACTTTATTCAGGGATCAACCATTCCTAATTTTTCAGTTTGCTCCCCTTTTCTAATCCTAAATTAGCATTTTAACAGTCAGGAGGCTGTTCAAACAGAATGACCTTAGAGCAACTTGGAAGCAACTTAGTTGTCACTCTCCCAGCCTGGGTAGTGAGAAGGAAGGGGCTCCTCTGGGGGCAACAGATCTAATCATTACTTCTGAAGGTATCTAACTATGCTGTAAGTCTAGGAAGTCAAGTTAATTGCCTAAGGTTGGGAATACTTTCCGCAGGGTGACCAGACTAATGTGCTGTAATTTGAAAGGACTGGCAACTTTACCTCTATGTGTGCCTCAGTGCGTCCACTCTTTCAGAAGAGTGGTCTGGATGTGACCATCTTTCTGATTGATGTCCCTAAAGTGTCTGAGAGAGATGAACTGATGCTAAGGCCAGCTTTCCAAGGATGGAGAGAGTAGAAGCATGAAAGACAATAATTTTGTTAAGCATTGAAGTGAGAAGGACCTGTCTGCGTGCAAGACCTCTGGATGCCAAAGAGTTCAGTAATTCCTGAGTTTTCCAGAGAAACAACCTAAAGAAAGAGCTAGGTCATTTGGACTGAAATGTCCTCTTCCAATCCAGTACCCCAAAGTGCATGAAACATATTCACCTTGGGGTTCCACAAGCCAATATGTTCTAAATTTCCTCTCATGGTAAGAAGTTGTATTTGAGCAAACCCATCAGTATAATTCAAATAGAGAAAGTGTCACATGGGATTAGACCAATCATTAATCTAGACTGGTATCCTATAGTGGCCAACAACAGATGTTTCAGAAGGAGATATGAAGCCTCTGTAGTGAAAAATTCTATGGGTTTCTTATGCAAGGGTTTCTTTCTATCCTGGGCATGAAATCTTGAAATATACTGCAAATTTCTTATAAAACATATAGTGAAATGGATATTTTGCCTGCTCTGAGGTAGGAGCGACATATACACTGTGAAAAGCATTGAATCTTCATTCCCTTTGTCATTTAGAAGATTTTAGAAGCATTTGAATGCCACTGTAAAAAAATTGGCTCTATATTCTTACCAGCCTGGGACTTTTGTATGCTGAGGTAGGTCAGGCTGGTGGGCATCTTGAAAAAAGCTCTCTCAGGTCGCGAGAAAGGATGCTCCTCTAAACTTTTGTGAAGGTGAAATAATATGCTCCTTCTTGGGGTACTGCTAGATCTGATGCTTAATTTCTTCAAACTAGTGCAAGAAAGAAACATAAGCCATAACCAATATTCTTATTTGCCCTTTTGGATGCCATGCAAATACTGTGCACTAGGTCTGTCCCCTTACTGTCTGACAGCAGTCTACAGAAGGAAATTATATTGCTTAGATGAAGCTATTACCTCTTTATTATAAAAATCTCAGCTGTAATTATGAGAAGCAAGTAAGCAGTATTTTCATGTGATGAAGCTTATCTCTTCAGTTTAATGGGAAATACAGAATATTTTGGCCATTTTTTACACTCTTTTAAATTGCTACATCTTAGTGTAATTTACATTACCTTGCTGCCGTAACTAGAGGTAAGCCAAACCTATGAGTTCAGCAAATCTGGGATGTATCCAAACTTTTAGATAGTTGGAGGGCATTTTGCCTATCTCACACTGAAAAAGAGGCAGAGGTTTTAAAAAGGGTCCTAATTCACTTAAAATACAGTTCTTCTTGAAATATTTGATTTAAATACATGTAAGCACTGGACTTGTTTACAGTCCTTAGTAACCTTCCATTTAAACGAGCAAGCAGGCTAATATGCCACCAAGTTACTGTATATCTTCAGTTTACTAGTAAAAAGTATATAAATCCTTAGATATTAAAAAAACCTGAATCCACTCCAAAATTATCAGGAGTTGTTGGTGCTGCTGCCAAAATGAAGAAGAAAAAAAAAAAAAAAAGAAGATTTTTTTTTAAAGTGAGAGACATAAGGAAAAAATGTTCTGTTCTTGCCTTCCTGGTTACACAGAAAAAGGTTTCACAAACAGCACGTCAGGAAGAAATAGAAGGTCCATTCCTGCAGAAGCATAAGGGAAACCTGAAGGTCTGAGGATCAATGTATTTGCTATGACACTATTCCCTGGACTGGATTTTGCGTCCTTGACCAGCAGCATTTACATATGGCATTAAGGAGAACTGAGAGAAAGACGGAAATGCATTTTAGTATAGTTTTACTACAAGACTTCTCTATTTTATGTTTTAAGGTCACTTGTGAATCATCAGTATTCCTTGCTCTCTGAAAGCAGAGACTTCATTTCAAAAGCATTGGAATGAGGGAGGCCCACAGTGGCCTCTAATTATTGTCGATTTTATACAACCCTTTGACACCACTGGCCTTTATTAATAGAGCAGAACCTTTAGGAGATGCTTGGTTGTGCACAGTATGTAAAGGGAGGTGCTGGAACTGTGATTCACCAGATTTGAATATGTTTGCAAATCCATTGACCTTCAAACTTGTACAAATTCCTTTCCGATATGCAGCTTAAGAAAAAGTATTATTACACACTGGTTTCTAATTGTACTTCCTGAACTGCATTTGATGTGCAGGGACATCAAATAAGTGCAGATTAAGCTACTCTGGTTTTCTTCTATTCTGTCTTAATTACCCTGCTGCAGTTGTTAAATAAGCTTGGCTTGTGGCAGATATTATGACATTGTTATGCAGACGTTTTACGTTGTGGAATTGAACCTCTTTGGTATAAAGGGGGAGGGAAATAAAATCCTGTATATAAACAGTAAGAAAGAGAAAAGTTTATCTGAGGAACTTCAGCACACCTTCTCCTAATAATTATAGTTTACAAGGCTTTCATAGGTATTAAGTAAAGAAAGAAAGCCTTGAGAAGGTCCACTGATTTCTGGGTCTGAATATATGCATAGTGTAGAATTTGTTTGGAAAAGACCAGAAACTTCCAGAAACAGGTGTGCTAGTTATTGCATATTCCCAGTAGCCACTCATGAATGATAAATTTTTAAATGGCCAAGCTATGTGTGAGGTAGCAATCTCCCCTACTTCTCCCCTGCTCCCTTTCAGACACAGGTGCAGACACAGGGACAGTCCAAGAACTAAGCTAGTCAAGGGGCAGTGAGAAGAGAATATTTTACATGTAAGGATAAAAAAGAAAAAAATCTGCAAATAATGGGTGTGGGGACTGAACAGTATCTGCTGTGAAGGAGTACCTCTAATCATTGTCTTTATCATCTGAGCTGTGTATCTGGCATGCCCCCAAACCTGTATCACTTTGAATATGTTACACATCTCTGTTTTAGCAAAACTGAGGAGTCCAGTCATCTGCTAACCGAAATAATTAATATTATGTACTGTGGAGACCTCAGCTAGTTTAATTGCAGCGCTCTGATGTATTTGGAAATGGATGAAATACTGCAAAGTTCTGAGAAGACACCCGTTGTATATCAGGATATCTTCTGTAAAGGATGAGATACCATCTCTGAACAAAGAAGAGTCAGCAACAAGTTCATATGCAAGCATTAAAGTATATGGTGATAAATGTTAATTTAAATCTTATGTATTATCAAGAAATGGGCAAGTTCGTATGATGAATTCCAGAAGATCTAGTTGTAATGAATTTTCTTATAACTTATCCACAGTACTTAAAAAATGAAAACCCTGTTTATTTTAAAGTATAATTTCAGTGTTCTCTGTATGTACTGAATGTTTTGTTTATCAAGAAGAGCTTCATATAGTAGATTTTGCTGTCTGAGAGGACAGTTAAGCTAAAAATTGATTCACCTGACTTCCTAAAAAATGGAGAAACGTGAGTGATGAAACTGACATCCGTAACATATATATGGATATTTTTGTGTGCACACATACAGCACATATGTAATCTCTAAACGTATTTTAATGAGACATTCCCTGGTAAACTTAAACCTGTTTCATTCTCACAGTCTCTGAAGAGTCCACTAAAGCTACAGCAGAGTTAGTCACCTTTAATTATAAGCGAAATTAAAGGCAATCGAAGTGTACAAACAGAACATTACAGTATTAAAAAGATATAGAGCTTCTGGGTATGAAACAAAGACAAGAAGTCACATTCTGTACTTAATACAGTTAGCTGAATTACTTCGGTTTACCGGCCAAAATATGCCGGAGGAGGTTACAAAAGATGTTCGATGTAATATCTGTTTATTTACATGTGTGTATACCCATACATATACATAAATATGTATGTACCAAGTCCTCTTGTCCTCTTCATGTCCTTTTATGATGTTCTCTTTGTTTTCATCTTTCTAGTTAAGAACATCACCTTTGTTCTGGAATTCATATTTTGCTGTTACTGGAGGCTGCCTTGACTCTGGTGTGGACTTGGGTGAAACAGATGGAAAAAGTGCCATCCTGTTCTGGAAATTACAATATCTGCTGGCAACTGCTTATTGTCTTTCAGGAGGGCTGGTAGAGCTCTAAGTCTCTTCAGGAGCTGGGGAATATTTTCTGTCATGATGTAAGGGTCAGGGTGAGGGCAGACAACAACATTTTTTTGATTCTGAGGAAAAATTCTTATGAGTGGAGGTAGACCAAAGCCTGACTGCTAAAAGATGAGAATGGACAGAGTTCACCGTATTAGATGTTTTTTTCCCCAGCTTTCTCTTTTTCCAGACCATTTCAAGGGCATAGGACCTGTACCCAAGCCTGATCTGAGGAACTGAAGAAAAACTCTGGTGCCTCCCAGGAATTTAGCAACAGGTGCCAAAATCTGATGACAGACCATTGCTCTCTGTAGTCTTAGTGGAAAATATCTACCCTCAAAACTGACTCTTATGGCATATATATTCCTTTCCGCATGCAGGACAGGAGGCTTGGGTGAGAGAAGGCATTCCACCTATAACCGCTTAGTGAGAAGAAACAACGGAGGTTACATGAGATTTTTTTTTTTGCACTCATGAACAAAGGATCCATCCTTTCTCATTTTGCTGAACATTCAGTTTGTGCCTATTCCCCCAAAGCACCAGTCAAACCAAGGTTATAGGCAGCTTTTAAGAAAAGTTTAGTTCATGTAAAACAAAAACAATAACAAAAAAGGAGAGATGGAAAACAAACGGAAGAAAAAATACAGCTTATTCTACTTCTCTAATTTGCAAAGCTGGAGGAAACCAGGTAGGCAAATATTTTTTCCTGTAATTAACAATGATAGCTACACCCTTGCATGTAAGAGGTTATCTTCTCTGCTTTCAGATTTGCACGTCCTCTTCTTGCACTTCATACTTCATAGGTCTCATTCGCTATACACAAATGAATGTGCAATTTTGGAAGACTTAAAGAAACTGTCCGATAAAAGTCCATAGGCATAGGAGAATTTGAAATCACAGAGTAGTAAAGAGGACACAGCTCGTAAAAAAGGAAGTACTTTTTAGACTACTGAGTCCTTTACTCATAAAGGGTTTGCCTTGACTCTAAAAACATTTAAGCAACAAATGTTTGTGGGGATCCATGCTTTTGTTCTCTTACTGATTTCTGTCATTAAGTTACTGATTTTTTTTACTATTACTCAGGAAGTATTCCACTATTATTCCATTACTCAGGAAGTTCTACAAAACTTTCCACTGAATTTTGAAATATGTATTAATTCCAAGCAAATCACAGTATATTTTGGCAGACCTCTTATGTTTTTAGTGTTTTTTGAAAGATGATTTTAACAGCAAATAACTTGGTGAAAAATGCTTTAATTAAACTGACAGTGGTACGAAAAATGGCCTTCATGTTTAAGTAATCTTACTGTAGGAACTTTTGTTTCTGACGGAAAAAAATGATTTTTTTTTGCTATTACATTGCACAGTGCTCATAGGACATCTTGTTTTCCTAAGTTCAGTAGCTCCTGGATGCAGCTCCCAGATTCAATGGCAGTTCTTCACCAGCCGGTGACAATTCCCCTAAGGGTTGCCAACTGGCTATGCCTCTTCCTTCAGGACCATTAGGTCAGCCAAGGTAGAGGAAGAGCCCCCTCAGCACTTTGAACATACTTAGACCTGACAAGGGGTGTTACCACACAGAGGGATGTACTGGTGAAATAAGTCTGCTCCAGTGGAGTAGCTGTAGATCTGTCAAAATCTTGCAAAACATCTTGATCAAAGAGTCTGATTGCCAGGTCATGGCTGGATGGACAGGCTCTTCGTGACCCTGCCAGAAGTGTTTAGCCTAGCCATCTGTTCCTAATTCAAGACCTGTGGTAGAGAGATATCTTCCCAGAAATGTGGGTATTAAATGAAAGAGATTGAACTTGCTGTACTAACCTGTCTGCACAAAATACAGAGGATGGTACTGGTGGCTCTACAGGCAAAATAATTAAGGGATTTTTTTTTTTTTAAGAGAAAAAGGGGTCATTGCAATGATCTTGTCTGATAGAATATGGATTTTTTTGTTCCTTTTCTTCATAAGCTGCCCATTAGGAAAAGCCCAATGATTTTATGTTATGTCTCTTGTGCTCAATAAAGACAAAATGGGTTAGCTTCTTTTCTGATAGTCCAGTTTCAGTTTTCATGGCTACTGTATTGTCTACCTCTCTTCCAACAGGCTGATATACTCAATAGCATAAAGCTGATTTTTCCCTAAGCACTTTAGACTGTGTATTCAAACATGACAGCTCTTTGCAATGTTTAATCACCTAAATAACCATATTTCAATCTTCAGAAGTGCTTAACATTCACAACTCATGTTGACTATGATGGGACTGGCAGAAACTCCACCATCTTAAAAAATGTTTTATATTTAATCAAATGTACATATACGCTGCATGCATGCCCTGTTGATCTAATTCATATCTATATATGTATAAATACGTACAAATATATACTATACGCACCTATCTATACACACATATATACAAAAATGCCATTTACAAATTTAGTCTTAGTTTGGGAACACAATGAATATGAAATCATGAAGGAAAACAGATCTAAGCTCTGTAGCTTTTTTTTCCCCTGTGAAAATTAAAGCGATATTTGGTCAGACAATCCATCTGTTGTGATGTAGTTTCTTTATGTGGCAATGCTAACTGATATCATCACGTTTGGCACATTTGGAACTGGGGAATTGAGTCCCCAGTGTGTAGTAGTCTTTTTCAGTAGTCTGCTGTGACATTTAGATTACTGAAGACTATTTAAGGGATGCTAGAAGCCTTGGGAACCCAAGCCTAACTGTGTGCTATAAGGAATCCTTGCTGTAGTTTTGCTTTTTGAGTATGTCAGCACATGCCAAGAGTTAGGAAAATCTCATTTATGCCTGAGGAGCAGCCCTGAGTACAGTAGCTTTGGGATCAGGGAAGTGATCCATCGGTTTTGTACACCCCTCATCCCTCATACCTCAACTCTTGTCTGATATCTTCTATCCTCCAAGATTTCTTTCTTCCTTTGTAACATATTCACAAAATACCGGGTAAGAAACTTTTGCTGTGAGAATATGTAGACATTCAGATATGCATAAGGTACATCCAAATAATATATCTCTATATACAATCTTTAAAAATTGTAGGCATGTAGTAAGAGTATGCTAACTGAAATATGGAGGCACTAAACACCTACTGAGAACACTTAATTTTTTAAAACATTACTGTGGTAGCAATGAGTCCCTTGTAATTCTACATAATATGTTTCTGATTACCAGTTTGCTTCTGAGCTCCATAATGTGAGAACAAATGCAAATGTAGGCCTCTATCTGTTCTTATGGTCATATGTCATCCCAGCCAATTGGGCAATAAAACAGCAGGATCAGGCTGCTGTTAAATAATACAAAATGTGATGCATGAATATGGAGGTAAATGTGTGCTTATATAAGTTATGCGTATCCAATATTGTTCTGCTTTGCATTTCTGAGCAAAAAGACAAATTTAACGAACAGAATAAGCAGGTCCACATTTGGTATAAGTCAGCATTCTCTGTGACATTTTAAATTTATGAACAGTTGCTCTGTGTCTTCAAGAATTGACTTAAACATTTGCCAGATTAGTGGTTTTAAGATAGACATTGTGGCTGACATTGATAAATCAGGCAGAATGTGACCAAGTCAGAGCTATCACAGAGAGTTTGTCAATATTGTATTATATATATGTAGATACATATACAAAGTACACACACATACACATGTGAAAAGCTATATGTGCATATCTCTCTAAAGATGGCATGGGGGTAATTTTCCTAAATTTCAGTATCATAGTACCTACTAATATACCTAAAAATTATTTTAGTCTATAATAAACAAGAACATTTCATGAATATCTGAATATAATATCTGAATCAGAGAGCTTAATATCTTTCAGAAAAATAAAGATATCACCCCCTCCAATCTCGCCATTATCATATATTCAAAAGCAGGAGGATTTTCCCAGTTTGACCTGAGTTTGATGGTCTTCTGATAGATAAGTACAATAGCTAAAAAATAAATACAGTATCTGCAGCTTTGTTCTAATTAAACATACTTTATCAACCATGTTCTTATATATGTTAGGTTCCCAATCTTTATATAACACTAAATATATAGAAACTATAAGCTAGGTGTAAATTAAGGCCACTTAAAGATGCCTTCTAATTTTCTCAGTGACTCTTGAAATCACAGAAGGATGGAGAAAGGGTGTCTTTTCAAAATCTTTCAACATACAGTCTTATGAGTGACTATCAAGAGGATATTTTAGTAAATCTTAGTATCCTGCTAGTTTTTTAAAGGACATAGCTATAAGGAAAAATGGCATTACTTAGATTTGCACAACAAATTATAAAGAGGAAAACAGACTGATTTTCCTATTTCTTGCATGAAAGCAACTCCATTTCTCTAACTCACACTAATTCTTTTTTACATGGTTGAAAATGAAAGGACATGGTAGGAGTTAACCTTTTGTCCTTCCTTCCTCCTAGAACACAATATCTGATCACCTCTGAAATTTCCATAAAGACACTCAGCAATGTATCCAAACTGATGTAAATAATATCTGATTCCTTTGTATACTCCTATAGTAGTAGCTCAGCTGTGTTCTTGCACAACAAAGTCTCAGTTATCCCAGGTCAGTGTGTATTCACAAACCAAAGCAGAGGGAAAAATAAAGTTCCCTCTAAGAAAGTGCAAGTTTTTGTAAAGAAGCAGAATGTCTGTTCACACAGGTAAGGTAATCCCAATTACAAATACAAATCCAGAACTATAACCTGTCTCGCAGTTCTGTCTGCACAGGTATAAGGCAGGTATGCAATAATCAATCCAATGCTCCATTTACTGTAAGTATGTACAAGAACAACTCCTGGTTTCTGACAATCTTTCATGTATGTCTTTCACTTTGGCTTTTTTTTAGGGGGACATCGTTTGTAACTATAGGAAAAATATTATTCAAAACCTTTTCAAATATCTGTTAATTCTCTTCTGCAGATTAAAGAAAATCACTGCTTTGCAGACCAAAAGACAGGGACATCTGGGAAGACTGGCAATTCTCACTTAAATAAAATACATTACAAACTACGATGCATATTTCCAGCATGGAATAAACTGTAGAGGTTTGAATATTGTTTGAGATCCAGACAAAAAGGAAACTGGTGTGGGAGTGTGTGCACATATATGTCTGTATATGTGTGTATATCTACCTAAAAAAACACTGAGACACCAGTGTTTGGAATACATGTGTGCCTTGGTGTGGTGCTCCCTGACTCCTGCCGATGACTGTCTTACTTCCAGTCACACATGGCCCTCTGGCTTCTCCTGCAAGCCAACGCTGGCTCTCCTTGTACATCACGATGAGCCTGTTCAGCTCACCAGTCTGGCAGGAAACTATTATCTTTTTATGCTTTTCCCCCAGTTTGTTTAGGGAGCTCTCCTGGCTTATAGGAGGGTTAGGCATCCCCAAAGCTGGCAGAATGGAAGAGGACAGACCACAGACCACACAGTGGCGTGAGAAAACCTCACCATCTTGTTGGACTATACCCTGCTGTCAACCCCACATAGCTCCAGATGCTTTATCAAAGTGCTTAAAAGCCCTCTTTCTATTAAGAAATTGCAATTCTGTCACCAGGGTCCTGCACAGTGAGTAAAAGCTTTGTCATTGACTTCAGTGAGGATAGGCCCCTGGAGCTACTAGTGTGTTTAGAGGTAAGTATGTGTCTGAACTTGTGTTGGGTGAAGGTTTAAGTTGATGTCCTGTATTGGATCAAAGTGCCTTAGCACCTTGCAGAATCAAGGACTTGGAAATAATGACACTCTAGATCATCTGTATTGAAGGGTTGACCTCTGGATTCTCAAAAGCCATGGTACCACCATAGGTATGTGCAGGGGATGATGTGAAAATGAGATAAATGCAAATAGTTGGTCTTCAGAGCTCAGCGAAGACTGATTTGAGTTCCATTGCTTTCCAGATTACCTGAAGGTGGAAAACGTTTACATTCAGAAACTGTCTTTATGCAGTGATATGTTTCATCTGGTGCTTGTTTTCCATGTAGCAAAATTATTTAGTGAGTCAATTTGAGTTTGAAGCCTGCAGATATATAACACAGGAGACATACTGTTTCATTTTAATATTCTGTGCAGTGCCTGAAGTCAGCAAGAGCTCAGAAGACCTGAACCTCTGAAACCATTTCTAACAGAAGCCAATTGTCATCATTCTTGCAGCAAAACAAAGAAAAGATGTAACCCTTGTACTCAAACAAGAATAAAGGAAGACACAGGTGGAGATAAAGAGCGGTAAAGTTATGGAAGTAAAACAAAAATAAAGGGAAATGGAAGGAAAGCAAGTTTGAAATTCTGGTTGTTGCTGCTCTTCTGTGTGCACTTCCATTTTATAACCAGCCTTTTCCCCTGTGATTTGCTTCCCTCGCTTAGGCAGGCCAGTACTACTCTGAACACTGACTGTAGAGCATCACAGGATGGGCGTAACAAGAAATCTGCCAGTGTGTCGCTTCTGTCTCTGCCAAAATAGAGGTTAAAATCTGCTTTCAGGCTTCTCACTCTAGACTAGCTTTTCTGTCCTGCTTCAGAGCTGCATGACACCAGGAATGCCAAGCATGGCTAAGGAGCTTGGCTTCAGTGCTGCCATTGCTCTCCTGCCTGTTTGCATGCTGCCTGTGGTGGCCCAGCTCCTCACCATGTTGTGGGCATTCCTGTAGGGCTCCTGTGGGTAGTGAATAGCCCTTGAGAAAGCATTAAATCCTTGAGAATGCAGAAACATTAGGCTGTAACTCTCTGGATACATGGGCTTTTGCAGAGATCAGTCTATACATGTGTCCTGCTGAATAGAACTATTCTTTTTAGCAAGTAACTAAGAATTTGAAAAAGTCTTAAATTAAGCTGAAAAAAATAATTAAAAAGTCCCTCTAATGTCACATTCATCTATAAGAACAGTTAAACCAAACAATCTAGAAAGCCACCCAAACCCAAAGCAAATTACGTGTCTCAACTGATCTCTCGGGTCTAAATAACCACTAACATAATTGCAGTGTGCTGTGGCTGGACTTCTAAGAGGGAGAAATGAAACTCTGAGAGCACTGAACAGTGTTTTCTTTAGTCATATTATGAAAAAAATCTAAGAGCCTGACTGGTGAGAATTATCATGGAGAACGAGCTGCTTCATTGGCCTCTACTATTTCCACTTTGTACTTTACTTTTAAACCACTATTTGGTAAGGATGTTTTCCACGTTGGTAAAAGGAAAATTGAATTATGGTCAAGTCTTGCATTTGATCCACTTTTTGGAGCTGTTTATTTGATTCTAAATTAGTGGAGTTAGCTTGCTTTATTTCTTATACTGATTATCTAATGAAAGTATCCTTAGTTCAACTCCATACTATTTAGATTTTCTCTTTGTCAATTTTTCATATATGATCAGCACAACCTTCACAAAATTCCGCCACTACAGAACATCTTATTCTGTATAAATGAATTTTCTCGATCCAATGCTTTTGTAACTCTTTGAGTTAGATTATTTAATTATACTTGTTCTTTTTCAACTTCCAGATCACATCATAGCAAAACCACAGGAGATGCTTCACAATATTGCCTATTGGATGTGCTTGAAGCTTGATATCATTTTAAATAAATTCCTCACATTATTTTTAGAAAATTGCTTCTGTGTTATATATGGCTTTTTATGGAGCTATATCTTAGAGCCAGTTCACTATTAAAAATAAAAATGTAAAAGTGAATTGTCCACTTAAACTGAAATGCTATTTTATGAAGTATAGGTCATTTCTTTTCTATGGTGGTATTGGCAGAATGAGTCATCCTTCTAAGAATATAACTAAATTGTCCTGTGGTTAACTGAGTGTAAGCCGCTTTCTGAATGTTTTGCCTCTTACATCCTCACTTCTGGTCTGAAAAGGATATCTCAGAAGATGCATAGATTTTCAATCTTACCAATTGTGCCAACCAATTATGCACCTGCCACCACACAATATGAGCAAAAAGCATTTCCCAAATCAAAATCTGGAATGCAAACACTTTACACCGTATTAGACAAGGCAAGAAACAGGTCAAGCTGAACAAACAGTAATACCCAGTGAATATTAGTTCAAATTCAAAAGTCAGTTTTAAAATTACTATTTTTGTGAACCTCTCCTAGTGTCTTCAAAAGCACATTCAAACACTTGAGCTTCAGTAGTGTGTACGTTCAAACAGTGGAGGCTTACTTCAAACATTGACCCTGAAACAGAATTCTGAATTTTGTATTTTATTGCCCATACACAGCTCAAGTGATATCGTTTCTGCAACCTGAATGGAAGGTTTGTGTAACTACCATCCCAATGTACATAGATGGGAAAGAAATAATCAGATATYGAGATCTGCTGGAAATAAGCTCTGCTTATATACTCAGACTCTACAGCATAGGCTCTGTTCTAGAGCCCACACAGATATCGCCATTTAATAGCCATTGCTTTGAGGTCCACTTCAAGTTTCTCAGCAAGGCTGTTTCCATATTATATAAGCTACAAAGGGCTGCCACAGGTAGCCATAGTTCCCTGAGTATCCAGGGACAGCAGGAACAACATTTATCTAGGTACTCCCTCTTCCTTCATTTCCACCAGCAAAGTGGAATCCTTAATACTTGAAGCTTTCTGCCATACAGACGAGTGTGGTAATCAGCAAAAGAAATTGAGGTCTCTTTTTTTCAGATAAAAATTGCTGTCAGCAGAAACAGTAGTCAAATGGATTGTTTATTCAAATGCAAAATGATGATCATTCTATCAGCATTGTTTTGTATTTAATGCTCACTATGATCACCACTGTAAAAAAAAAATGATGACGGAAAAATTCTTAGTGAACTTCACTGACTCTCGTAATATTCTTTCTATTTGATATATAAGCTCCATTTTTATTTTGACTTTTATTCTGAAACAGCTTATGGAATGAGACTCCATTAATTTCTCATGGAAATTCAACATTCTTTACCACAGAAATTTTTTGGGGGGTTTGTGGTAAGTTTTCAGATAGTGCACGAAGAAAAAGACCAGTTTCCTTAAATAAATTCACTGAGAGATACAACTCATTTCTAATTCGTCTACCAAAAATAGTAGTGGGTGAACTTCTTAGGTCTATCCCAGAAGTCTCAGATGAATGAGAATCCCACTGATTTTGCATGCATGGAAGAGTGCAGGGTAGAACCCTTAAATGAGTTATGCACCTTTAATCATAGGGGAAGCCCCAAAGGAGACACAGTTTAAAGCAAGACAGCAAAGAAATTTATGCCAACACTGCCAGTTATTTTTGGGAAACAGACTAGGACTATAGTAAATCATAAGAAGAATTGCTTTACTATATCACAGAGTATTTTCATAATATGGTGCATACATTTTTGCTGTCTTCTTCATTCAATAGACCTACTTCACCATCACTGAGCCCTAGGGTTCTATTTTAAGGATTTTGACAAATTTAGAATATCTTCTCCCTCATCCTTTTTCTCTGAAGCCTGGCAATGTAGATGCAGATGCAAATTTCCTACACAAAGAACATTTAAAGAGAAGCCTGTTGTCCAAACAGAGATTTAGTTTATGGTGTTTGAATATATATCAATGAAATAAACTCAGTTATTAGTATAGTCTTTTCCTTTACACTGAATGAAGCCTCGTATCACATTGCTTTTCTTCATTTTTCTTCTGCACTTTTCTTCCAAAATAATTTAAATATATGCATGTATTTTCAGTCAGAATAGGGATTCATCAAAATGTTTTGGTGTAGCTTTCATACCTCTCTCTCACTTTTCATTGACTGATATGTTTGGATTGGCACAATTAGCATATTAGAAGGTCACTCTTTTCCTCCCAAACCAAACATACACAAAGAAACAGAATGACAGAATTAGTCTTTTCATGATACAAACAGACCAACATTTGAGTTTCTAAACTTGGGGATGTTATATCTCTAAAGAAGGAAGCACCTAAACCGTTGAGAGTAAAAGCAAAATATCCATCTAGAATTTGAGTGTCTGTTATCAATAGAAATGTCCAGAAAAAGAATGGAAATTCAAATGGAAATATTCTGTAACAAAGCTTACAAAGGATGCATCTGAAACCTTGAACTCCCTGTTAATTACAAGACAGTGTCTACCAATGAAGTGCTAGCACTGGAAGAAATAAGCAACAAATTATAAATAAGCTTTATGTCAAAGTAATATTAGGTATAACTTGGCCTAATTGCAGAAAAAATGTACCTTTATAGACAGAGAAAAAGGATATGAAAGAGTTCTCTGTTCCACCTAATCTATGAAGAATCAGAATGTTATTTTTTAAGGAACAAATTTTATGTAATAATTCCAACCCTTCTATTCCATTTCACAATGTGCTGGGCCTGGCTGGGATGGAGTTAACTTCTTTCATAGCAGCCCATATGGTGCTGTGCTTTACATTTGGGGCTAAAACAGACTTGATAGCACACCAGTGTTTTGGTTATTGCTGATCAGTGCTGGCACAGCGTCAAGGTTTTTTCTCTTCCCCTCCAAAGAGAGTAGGCTGGGGGTGGGCAAGAGGTTAGGAGGGGACACAGCAGGGACAGCTGACCCCAACTGACCAAAGGGATATCCCATACCATACGACGTTGCACTCAGCAATAAAAACTCAGGGAAAGGAGGAGGAAAGGAGTGGCTGCTTGTGGTTACGGTCTTTGTCTTCCAAAGTAACTGTTAAACATGTCGAGGCCCTGCTTTTCAGGGAATGGCTGGACGTCTACCTGCCAATGGGAAGCAGTAAATGAATTAATCTTTTTGCTTTGCTTGTGTGTGCAGCTTTTGCTTTGCTTATTAAATTATCATAATCTAGATCCACAAGTCTTCTCATCTTCCTTCTATTTCTTCCACATCCCACAGGAGAGGAGAATGAGCAAGAGGATAGGTGGGTGTTTGGCTGCTGGCTAGGGTCAACCCACCACAAAGAAAGATGCAATTTTGTATTAAAAAAGTCCAAAGGTCATATCTACTCATCTTGGTCAGTAGGGAATTCATTGATATTAATACATAAGACTGCATGAATAGCACTGTTTTCTGTAACGTCCCAGTGTCTGCATAACATTCAATGTAAGTCAGTGGGGCAATAAATTAGGCTGAAATACCAAAAAAATGGATAGCAGAACAAAGCTTTGTGACAATTATTTCAGCCACATGCTATGAAGAGTAGTAGCTTTTTTCATACTAGTTTTTTTCAACTGTTTTCCGTATTAAAAACTAGTTGTTTCCTGTGGAAGCATCAAGTGGTATTGGCCCACAAGAACAGAGTAACCCATGAACTAAAGTAGAAATTTGATGAGTTTTTCCTCAATCTTAGAATCATAGAATCATTAAGGTTGGAAAAGACCTCTAAGATCATCAAGTCCAACCATCAACCCAACACCACCATGCCCACTAAACCATGTCTCCAAGCGCCTCATCTACACATCTTTTAAATAGTTCCAGGGATGGTGACTCAACCACTTCCCTGGGCAGCCTGTTCCAATGCTTAACCACTCTTTCAGTAAAGAAATTTTTCCTAATGTCCAATCTAAACCTCCCCTGGTGCAACTTGAGGCCATTTCCTCTCGTCCTATCGCTAGTTGCTCGGCAGAAGAGACTGACACCCACCTCACTACAACCTCCTTTCAGGCAGTTGTAGAGGGCAATAAGGTCTCCCCTCAGCCTCCTCTTCTCCAGACTAAACAGTCCCAGTTCCCTCAGCCGCTCCTCGTAAGACTTGCTCTCCAGACCCTTCACCAGCTTTGTTGCCCTTCTCTGGACACGCTCCAGCACCTCAATGTCCTTCTTGTAGTGAGGGGCCCAAAAC
>JAYKAV010000428.1:24108-100773 GCA_035582835.1 Phoebastria nigripes | reverse complement strand
TATATCACACTCCCACAAACCCGCCAAGGTAAGCGCTATGTGCTCACCATGGTGGAAGCAACCACCGGCTGGCTGGAAACATATCCCGTGCCCCATGCCACCGCCCGGAACACTATCCTGGGCCTTGAAAAGCAAGTGCTATGGCGACATGGCACCCCAGAAAGAATTGAGTCAGACAACGGGACTCACTTCCGCAACACCCTCATAGACACCTGGGCCAAAGAGCATGGCATTGAATGGGTGTATCACATCCCCTATCATGCACCAGCCTCTGGGAAAATCGATCGATACAATGGACTGCTAAAAACTACGCTGAGAGCAATGGGTGGTGGGACATTCAAACATTGGGATACACATTTAGCAAAAGCCACCTGGCTAGTCAACACCAGGGGATCTTTTAATCAAGCTGGCCCTGCCCAATCAAAACTTTTACGTACTGTAGACGGGGATAAAGTCCCTGTAGTGCACATAAAAAATGTGCTGGGGAAGACAGTCTGGGTTACTCCTGCCTCAGGCAAGGGAAAACCCATTCGTGGGATTGCTTTTGCTCAAGGACCTGGGTGCACTTGGTGGGTAATGCGAAAGGATGGGGAAGTCCGATGTGCACCTCAAGGAGATTTGATTTTGGGTGAAAATAGCCAATGAACTGAACTGTATGATGTTAATTGCTRTATAATACTGTATGTCATCACTTCTGTGGTTGCTATAGGCCATATCAACGGTATTACAGTAAGAATCACCGAGATTAATGAAGAATGAACTTTGATGAAACCAAAGAAAGTGCAGCGGTGATGCAACCAGAACCAGCTTCAGCATGCAACAATCCAACAACACATACCATCTCTCCTGCCCTGAAAGACTGCTGTGATAGATGGAGCCCAAAGTCATGGACTAAATGAACTCAATGGACATTTTGGAGGGATGGCCCATAGACTAAGGGAATGATATCTCTGTGTGTGTGTGTGTGTGTGTATATATATATATCTATCTCAAAATATAAGAAAAGTGGTGGTGATTAATTAGACTGTATTGGAAAATGTGAAATCTAGGCATGACGTAGATGGTATAGAATAAGGGGTGGATACTGTCCTGGTTTCGGCTGGGATAGAGTTAATTTTCTTCCTAGTGCTGTGTTTTGGATTTAGTATGACAAGAATGTTGATAACACACTGATGTTTTTAGTTGTTGCTAAGTAGTCTGCTAGTCAAGGACTTTTCAGCTTCCCATGCTCTGCCAGGTGCACAAGAAGCTCGGAGGGAGCATAGCCGGGACAGCTAGCCCAACTGGCCAAYGGGGTATTCCATACCATGTGACGTCATGCTCAATATATAAACAGGAGGCGTGGTCCAGGAAGTAGCGATCACTGCTTGGGTATCGCTCAGCGGGTGGTGAGCACTTGCATTGTGCATCACTCATTTTGTATATTCTATCATTATTATTATTATTATTATTATTATTATTATTATTATTTTCCCTTCCTTTTCTGTTTTATTAAACTGTCTTTATCTCAATCCACAAATTTTACTTTTTTTTTTCTGATTCTCTTCCCCATCCCACTGAGGGGAGGGGGGAGTGAGTGAGCGGCTGTGTGATGTTTGACTGCCTGCCGGGTTAAACCACAACATGCTCAAACCCCCTGTCATCTCAAACCCTATTATAGGTCAAGACTTGCATAATTTAGCAGGAGATGTGCATAACTAAGATTAATCATTCTAACCTGATCTTCCAAATGCTAAACATCCCCAACTATCCAGAAAACTGAGTTCGAAGATATAATCTAAACAGCAAGTCACAAATTTCTGAAAGACTAATATTGACAAGCTTACCAGTATTTCAAAAGCAAGTGCTCTAAGCATAAGTAAGTGAGGTATACAGTATGTACTGGGGTAATCTGTACCATTTTCCATTTACAAATCAGTTGCTCATAATAACCTTGGAGGATTAGGGAGGAAGAAATTATCTGCCGCTATGTTATATCTACTTGTATTGTCCTAAATTAATGTGCTTCAAGGACATTTTAGCACAGTGTGCTAACATTAACAGGCATACAACTTTGGTCACAGATACTCAATGTGTCTTATAAATAAACAATAGTGTGTAGACAACATGCATTCAAGTAGGAAAGACTGTAAAATAGTTCAGTATTTTTCTCACTTTATTCACCTGAACTTCCCTTCCTTAAYAAACCTGCTCATGTCTTAATGAGACTATCATCTCTCAGGTCCAGGTGCAGTGGTGAATTTTTTTAAAGATAACACCAGAGCTTTTAGAAACCATTTCTGAACAGAGGGATTGCAAGTATACCTTTCAGAAGAGACAAAATCAGTGAGTAAAACTGCTTTCCTCTGACTAGATATTTTATCTAGTATGCTTACCACCATGGTATTCAAGGATATAAGATAAAACCATTCTACTCAGTAAAACCAGATAATCCATATCAGATAGATAATATGCATTATAAATTATTCCTGTGAGTTAGATCTCAGTGTTTCACTTGGGAATTAAGCAGTTAACATCACCAGAGCAAGATCTAAAGAGGAGACACAGCACAGCAAAGGTGAAGGCTGCTAGGCTACATCTTTGAACTCTCTTAAGGACTCTGCAGCATTGGCATCACTCCAGAGTTTAATTTGGGTACGTTCTGAAAGTCTAATCATCTTCTTCAGGGAATAAACCCCTGACCATCACACTGTTAAATTCAAACGCTCTTGCTCTGCCTTTCTGTGTCTGATGCTTTTATTTTCTTTGAGGGAGATGTGGGTTGTTTAATTGGTCCAGGATAGTATGTTTTAGGAATCATACACTGCCTTATTATTTTGGGTCTTTGTACTCATTTCATGTGGGCCATTTCCTTTATTATTATCACTAATAAAACTGTAGCCTGCATTCTTGTTGTTTGTAACATTTATATGAATTGTGCCACCTTATATACTGTTGTTATTAAATATTGCCAACATGTCAAAAATAAATTGAGCACTAAACAAAAAATACAAATAGCCCAGTGTGTCTGTCAGTAGTTCTGAAAGATGATGTAAACTGTGTCCCTAAGATGTAAGTTTGTGCCATTTTTACTCTGTGGACCAGTTTATTAAACATAGTCTATTATGAGCATTCAGCTATAAATACATGAATTACACAAACTTTCACTGCTGATCAGCACCAAGAAAGAAGAAAATATGTGAAATGAAGTAAGCTACTAGATTCTACACTTATTTTAGGAAAAGATTTTTAATTAACATTTAGTGAAGGAAACTAGGAATGAAAATACCTGAAGTGTATTTTTAGTAGTCCACTAATGCAAGGTGTAATGATGAGAATATATTTAAGGTTATGTTTTCCTTGTGATAGTAAGATACTGATATTGTCTACTTCCTTCACAAGTACAAGTTTCCTTCCATGTTTTAAGCAGCAATGTGCCACAGACACACACAGGATGGAACAGAAGGTTTTATTGCCCTTATTACATTGTTTTGGTGTCACTGTGGAAACACATTCCTTTGTTCTCACTGTCTACAGAAACAAACATTTGCATGGTTATATAGCTAAGAAGCTAAATTTAAACCAGAAATCTTAATTTGGGCAACAATACAGACTGCCCCCCCAGCTTATCTTGAATCACAAGGAAGTATGTATGTGGACTTTCAAGTTGAAATAAAATGCACCCACATATAATTAATCCCAGGCTCAGGCCAGGGGTATTTTCTTCTTTTTCTCTATTACAAAAAAACCCCCAACATTATAATACACCAAAGAACAGCTTTAAAAGCCAGGTTAACTACAGTATTTTATAGCATTGATCAATATACAGAAAATACACAGAAAAGCAGATCTCAACTCGGTAAGTCCTAATGTGGAAAACATATTAGTCTTCTACCATCCAAACTTTTAAAGCTTTACAAGAAAAAAAGCAATGTGTGTTTCTCAAACATCCTGACCTATGTGCAAAACTAATCTGGTACAAGAGACGCCTGGCCATCCCAGCACAAGGGAAGAATGCACCTACTGCTTTACAACTTTTTTGCTTCCCTTCTCATTCAACTCCATTCAACTGGAAATCCTTGTGTGGAGGCAGACTAGATAGTTACCTTACCTTCTGTACTAGCATTTTGGTAAGGCTTACTTTATCACGGTACAAGAGATAAAAAACTTTGCAATACCCCAATTACAAGAACTTTTCTTGTTTCTGGCTCATATATTCAGCTGAGAGACCTCCTTGGTTACATCAGCATGAAGACTGCTTCCCAGATGGGAATATCCCATATGTATCTATGTTGCAGGCATTTTTAGGGCACCTGAGGACTAGGAATGAGGCAACACCAGCAATAGTATCTATGCCATAAGCTCTCTTGTATCCTTTAGTAAGGCCTTTGTAGCACTTGGTGCATCTCCCCCTTGTATTTTGCACATCTAAAGCCCTGAACCACTACTGAACCCTACATAAAGAGCCCTGTCCACTCCTCTCCTTCAGCTGCCTGTGACTTTTCCTGTGTGACAATCAGATATTTGTGATGTGAAGAGGCAGAGGCCCCACTGAAGCCTTGGTAGGACAGACTTACCACCACCAAAGTTAGGGTCACTGTGTCTGAACAGCTCTGGTCATCCACAATTAGCACTGTAAATTCACCATGTCCTTTAAATGAGTAACTAATCAGAATATGAACGACCACCTTCCTAGCTCTATGCCAAATTTAGTAGTGGCACTAAAGAGATGGCACACCTACCTCTGGACCCCATCCCAGTAGAGATGCAGGTTGTCTTAACCCCTGGAAGATGGCCTGTGGCAAAGCAGTTTGAGTCTGACAAACCCATCATCACACTCATCACAGAGCATTGTGGAGCCAATTCACTGGCTAGCTGAAACCAGGTGGCTGTGACAGGACAAGACCTGCTAGCACTCCCCACAAGACTGACTCAACATCAGCACCCATCAAATTCACAGTGGCCTACTGTACAATTCACAGTCCATGTGTGCATTTACCCTCTGCCTCACTGTAGATTTGGAAGGCCCTCACATATTTAGTGACAAATTTAAGTACAATTTTGATGGACATAGTTTCAGAAACAAAAGCGATGCAAACCCAAACTGTAAGTACATTGGGGAGATCATTCCTCTGCATCCACACCTGGTATCACAATTGTTAACTTACCTACTTCAAAGCTGAATATCTCTTTCGTTCTCAACTCATCTCTCTCACCGTTCCTTCTAAATTTCTCCTCATCTTCTCCCAACAATTATATCCCACTTTTCTCCACTTACCGTCCTCGAAGTTTAATAAACTCTTCCAGGTTTTACCATAAAAAGCAGGACAAGACCATCCAACCCATGCTGAAATTCCCTGCTCATTCATTAATAAGACTCAACATCGAACAGTTAAACCTGTTTTTCTCTCCTGTACTATTTCCTATCATCTGTCTACAAGGGTTAGGACACACTTCACGGTGGAAATTGACAGATTCCCAGCCCATGCAACTTACAAAAAAGTAAGTTTTACAAAACACTATTTAGCTGGATGCAAGGCTCCTCTGCATGAGGAGCAGCATCTATATTCACACACATCTTTCCCTACCCATCTGTTTCTGTTTGGCCTTCCTCCAGTAGTCATGCTAAAAGTATGACTCTGAACCTGCGAAAGCAATGAGTAGGCACCACTGCTGTGCTCACCACCTAGCATGGAGCAAGAGACAGTTGCCCCAAGCACCTGCCAACTCTGAGTGCCTCACTGGAGGATGTCACCCAGCCACACTCCAGCATTTCTCCTCCCTCCACATGCTCCTCAGCTCTGATGCCAGATGCCTCTGCTCTATCTTGCAAATATACTCTTGGTCCAATCACTCTTTCAGTGTCATCTGAGGATGCTTTTTTACATATTAGAAGCTAAGAGCTTGACCCAGAATAAGGGTATATGATGATGGCATTTGTCTTCTGGGGTGAGAGAGGGAAAGGATAGATTTAAAGTCCAATTCTCATTAAGTCCAGAAAATAGCCATACTGATTTTTTTTTTAATTGTTTTTAAGAATACAAACATTATTTGCTGCCAGATACAAACAGTGATACTGTTAACAAGGAGTACTATTTTAAAACACATAATTTATACAATAATTTCTTATCCAAGGGCCCTTGGGGTAATTGTGACAATGTGAAGTTGGGGAAAGGTTTGTTTGTGGGAGTATATCCCATCTTCGCCCCATTTTTCTCTTCTCTAACCAACACCTAAAAACTGTATTCCTTTTATTCCTTTTGCCCTGTATAGCCTTTCCCCTGTTCCTCAAACTGAAAAGAGACAAAAATACTCACGAATGTTCTGCTGCTTCTCATTGTCCAACATATTTAGGTCTTTCCCAATAGTGCTGGAGTAGGCTCTTGGAGCAAGTAACCCAAGAAGTCTGTGTCTTTACCCACATCAGCCAGGGCAGCTGGAGAACCAATTTAGCTGAAAATCTAGCTATGATCTAGTGGATGTCTGGTAAGTGATGGTGGTCTCAGGTTGGGAGGAGCAGGTAGTCTGGTGTCTGGGCAGACCACACTGGAAGCGGGTGATGGAAACCCTGGACAGACAGCAGTGTCTTACTGCCTCATTACGGTCCAGGCCTGCAATTTCTCTGACGCTGGAGGGAGGTGGCTTACGGCTCCTGGGTGGTGTCCCTAGGCAAGTTGGTGATGTGGTACTAGTACTGCAAGTTCTCTGTTGTCTGCACATAGGAAGAGGACTTTCTGCCTTTCAATCTTCCAGTGAAGTGTATGGTTATCCAATGAAACTTTTCTCTCCTGGGATGGCATTTTGCCACCTACAGGATAAATGTCAGCCAGCTGAGGACTTCCTGGAATGTCGAATGCCTCTCTGCAAAAGTTGCCCTTCCTGAACTTGTGTATTTCTATTTATTTCCTAATCTCAAATTAGTTGATTCTCAACCGCCAGCCCTACTGGGCCAAGCGGGCAACAGTTACTTCATACAGGAACTTGTTTTGCAAGAGTTTGACAAAGTTGTAGCACTGACAGTTCTCCAACCATAGAAAGAGCGTACTCCCTCCAGGCATCACATGCTTCAGGTTACCAGCTGCTGCAGTAGCAGATCTGAATTGCAGTAGCAGCAATATCACATTACTATAAAGGACAGGCCTGAATTTTCTGCCTAGACCATGGGATTTTTGAAGAAGGATACCATGCATGAAAACATCAAGTGTCATGATAACATGGTAGTGCATGTCATGCCACCTGGTCTTGTGCTGGGAAACTCAAGGGGCTCTTAAGTCCCTTGAAAGGTACAGAAGGGTACAGAAAGGTTGGTTCCCAATATTTTTTTGTGGAAAATCAACAATAAAGTCAGAAAGTGTAAGAGGACGATGCAAAGAGCTAGACAGTGAGAATCGTCAGGGTATTTATCTTGAGGAATGCTCTGTCAGGAAGGGGTATGTGCAACTCTATTCTGTTCTCAGTCTTTCATAAACACAGATATGGGCTAAGATTGCAGAATTTTTGGCTGAAACTATGAATCAGAAAACATTTTACCATTGTTTTAATTATACAATCCGAAACCAAAATAATTTGAGGTAAGAAAYCAAATCTGTATCTGAATACCCCTAGAATTTGGGTTAACTCATCACTGAATCTGATTCACACATGACAAGTCTTCAAAAAGTACATAATGTAAAATCCCAAACTCGAGATTTTGTATGTGAAACAGGAATCTCAGGAAGGGAAAGTAAAATATACTTAAACTATAGAAATGAGGTTAGCAAGTGACCAAGCAGGACCTGGTCACCTGGGAAATGTAAATTTCTGCACCCAGGCACCAGAAAAGTCAGGGAGCTGACTGGCTGGAAAGCAGCTTTGCAGAGAAGGACCCAAGGCTCCTGGTAGACAAGTTGACCATGAGTCAGCAATGCACACTTGTGGCAAAAAAGGCCAACAATATCCTGGCTGTATTATGAACGCATTGCCAGCAGGTTACTGGAGGTGATCCTTCTCCTCTACTCAGCACTGGTGAGGTCACACCTGGAGTGCTGTGTCCAGTTCTGGGCTCCTCAGTACAAGAGAGACATGGACATACTAAAGTGAGTCCTGCAAAAGTCCACAAAGACGATGAAAGGACTGAAGCATCTTTCATATGAGGTGAGGGTGAGAGAGCTGGGACTGCTTAGCCTGGGGAAGAAAAGGCATAGGGGGATCTTATCAGTGTGTATAAATGCCTGATGGGGACAAGTAAAGAAGAGGGAGCCAGACTCTTTTCAGTGATATCCAGTAACAGGAAAAGAGGCAATAGGAACAAACAATGGGCAGAATACAGGAAATTCCATTTAAACATTAGAATTGTTGGGGTTTTTTTACTGTGAGGGTGATCAAACACTGGAAGAGGTTGGCCAGAGTTCTGGAGTCTCCATCTATGGAGACATTCAAAGCCCAGCTGCACACAGCCCTGAGAAACCTGCTCCAGCTTACCCTGCTTTGAGCAGGTAGATTGGACTAGATCTCCAGAAGTCCCTTCCAGCTGCAACTATTCTGTGATTCTGTAATTCTACATATGGAGATAGAAAGTCTTTAGGAAAATGTCCATTTTGGAGACAGTAGATGAGTCCTGAATATGATATTAGGTAGGCTTAGAAATTGTCAGGATGGTTTGAGTGTGGAGATTAACTATACATACTATATTTATATATTGCAGTATATATTAGTATACATTCAAAATATATTCCAATATAACTCAATATATTCTTAAACAAAAGAATGGGTTATCTGAGAATATAACTCAGTTGATAGTTTAGAGATTTGAGCAAAAAATCTCAGATTAGAATTGCAAAAATTCAAGTCTAAGCTGATGACGTATCAGTTAATCAAAACAATATTATATAACAGTGATAATGAGTACTTAGACATGTAAGATTTAGAAGATAACAAGAAATTTGAAGCCAGTGCCATACAGAGTATTCTTGCCTAGAAAGAAAAGTTCTGAAATAAAAACGCAAGTCTCCACCATGCAACTGCTCAGATGCCTAACACCCTCTGACATTTCCTCCGGGTTGTCTTTCGTACATTATTGTTCCCCATTAACATTTGCAAAGCTGCCTAATTGTACATCTCTGATTGCTCCTTGAGTCTTTCATTTGCGGTGATGCCCAAGCAAAACCTTGACAAAGATTAGGTAGCAGGTATACTGTGATCACTGGATCACTGCTTGCAACGTTGACCTCGAGTGTCTTCCAGTTTGCTTGCACTTCACCATCAATGTGCTTTCCACCTGCTATATGTTACCTACAGTCCTAGTTCTTTACAGTAAGGACTGTATTTTGATCTGTGTTTGCCTACCCTAGCTGATGGTAGGCACTGACATCTTGGCCCACAAGATGAGACCAAGATGCCACTGAGACAGTAAAATTAACAAAAATAATAATATTTATTAAACAGCCAAATGTAACTAATTTAATATTACTTAAAGGTTGTCTCCTCTAGGAGTGCTCAGCTCAGGGATTCTTTACAGAGAAGAGAATGCTAACTCTCACCTTATAAGGGCTGCTGAAGCCCTTTCACGTGACTCATGAGAACCTATTGAAAATAAAGGCTACACATTTAGTTTCATACTGGCAATTTACACATTAATCCTAAACTGCTCATCCATTACACAAACTACATGAGCACCTGTCCTGTCCCTCACATCCAGGCACTGTTTGGTACACTACATCAGACTGTAGTAGCAGAACTGAGCTGGTTGATATTAAATAAGTTTTTGAACAAGCCTGAAATCTATTGGTGTATCTTGTCTCTTCATCTGAAATTTAAAAATTACTCATGTTCAAGAGAGTATTGGACACTCTTGCAGAGGCAGGCAATTTAACATAACTGACCACTGTTCACAGTCAGGATACATTCAAACCATCTCTTTCTTTTGTTATCTTTAGTAGCTAACATTCACAGGTGGGAACCTGAGCCTCATTCAAGTCTCTGGTCACTTAACACAACATTTTTGGTTTCACTGGTTGCATAAAAGATCGTGGCAAGCAATAAGCTCAGCCGATGCAAACCAGTGGAAACTGTTTAAACTGTGATCTTTAGCGTAGCTAAGGCAATTCAGATCGGTTGAGCTTCTGTCTCTGCCATTATAGTGAACTGTGCATAATGTATACTCCAGCTTCTTTGTTTAAAAAAAGGCAAGTCTTCTGCTACTGCAGAAAAGTCAATGAATGTTTTGTGTAAAATCTACAGGAGGATATAGTCCTAAAGCATTTTGCAGCTGTTAACTACATGTTTTCTTTTTCCTCCCAAGATTGTGCTTACAAACAATAGTCAAATACTATTATTGCTATAATTGAGACACGTGTACCTGTTAAAACAGTAAAAACAAAAAGCACCACAGTAGAAAGGAAAATTTTAAAACAATTCTAGTCAATGCTAGAAGGACAAACAAAAGGTTTTACAAATAGATAAGGATCAGGAGGATTTTGAGGGAGACTGTAGTCTCTTGGCGTGATGGATGGAGGCGAGTTGATGACAGATGAGGCACAGAGTGCTGCAAAGCTAAAAGATTTCTTTGTCTCAAGTATGTTCACTAGGGAGAAAGAGGGAAACATGCCAGAATCAGAGAGAAGTTTCCTGGAGGCAGAAAATGAAAAATTAATGAAATGAAGAGTGACACCAGAATAAGTAAAAAGGAATCAGTCAGTGAAAAGAAATGTACAATTCTACTATTGGATGGCCTGTATCCCAGCATTCAGAAAGATACTGTATTTATACATTTTAACTAAGTTGGGAACTAAATGTATTCCCATCAATAGAAAAGGCAGATGACTGACTTACCAGAGTTCATTAGGGGTTGAGGGATGGGTAAAGAGATTTCAGGGTAAAAGACTTTAGAAAGGTGTGGATTAGGGTACAAAAACAGGCAGCTCTGAAATAAGACAGACTGAGCGCTGGCTGCAGAAGCCAGTATTTTCACACTGCATGTCTAAATGAAGGTAAAACTTTGTAAATTAAAAGTTTGTGTACATAGACATGTGAATAAGTGTTCTAACACTTCGATTTAAGAGAGGTTTTAGATAACTAAATTATCAAATTTAAAAATGATTACCTGGGTCTTTAAAATCTTTACAGAGAAAAGTATTGTATGCATATATATGCATGCGTTATTTTGTATTATTCTGAAGTGTAATTGCAATTAAGTTGATGTACTAGTAAGTTTATAAATCAGGATTCACACAGCACAAACTGAAGATAGGATATGTATAAAGGTATGGACAGTTATACCAGGCTCAGAATCTGCCAAAGAAATAYAGAAAACCCCATATCTAAATGTGTGACTTACTTACTTAAATTAGTAAAGACAGGAGGACTGGGCTGAAAATTTTACGGTAGCTGGACATAATGGGCTAGAGACTTAAGTCATTACGTTGATCTCCAAACAAGTTACAAAAAAACATGTGGTTATCTAAAGAGAGGAAATCATTAATGACATAAGGACCAGGAAGAAAAAAATTGAGATTAGGGATCATAGCATTTCAAACTGCATTACAACCAAGATTTTAAAAACAAAAACAAATTTCTAGAACTATGAAATGCTATTTGAAAAAGTTTGGCATAAAAAAATTAAAATCAGACACATAGCCAAACAGAATTAAACACACCATAGGTCACACTCAGGCTTTGTTAAACCTCGTAGCTCAATGCGCATATTTTACAGTACCAACTAGAAGCCACAGTGAGATGTGGAACCTCCTCATGCTAACCATGATACAAACCTGTAAGCATCCACTGAACAAATCTACTTTTTACTGAAGTCAATTAAGCAATTCATGTAAACTTGTATTCATTAATAAATACAAGTCATTACAAATTCAGAGTAGCACCTTGCTTCTCAAATGGTACTGTTGATTTCACAGCATTGTATAAGTCAATAGTAGCTACTCCTTGAGTGAAGTGAAGATGCAACAAGTTGAGATACTATGACAGAAGAATAGGGATAAAGGGGGATAAAATACTCTCAGATAGGAATAGGATTATGAAAATGAATCATGTGAAATTCATTGGTGTTAATTAATTCAACATTGTTGATGTTTTTTAAAACCACACTGAGGCAATAAAGTAATATTGATCTTCTCAATTTCTACAGATCAAAACTGATAACATTAGAATAGAAATCATGGAAGATAGAACGAAAATAATCAATAACAGTCTACATATTGCTACATTGTGCACAAAAAAATGCTCTGCTGACTGCAATTACAATGCATACTAATTCATTTATATTAACTAAGTCTTAATTTTTTCTTGTGGGGAAAGTCATCCTCAGAAGTGAAACAAACTTCTTCGCTACCACATCTCATATTGCATCCCCACCACCAGCTGTTCATTACCATGACCAATATCCTTGCTTATTTCATCATCACCCAAAAAGTGCACAGTAACTCTGCCTTTTTGAAGTATAGAGGGATGTTACTTCTCTTCTTTTTATGTATACATGTTGGCGTGTATTTATTTCAGTGAATATGGCCAGGGAAACAGGCCCTACACTACAAACAGAATTGCAAAGGTTTGTGACAGTCTTATTAGGAGTTAGCTTCACAGTTTGAGGTTAGCCCTGCAGAAAGCTCGCTGTCTCCTACCAACGAGCAACCAAATCACTTGTAGAGTTGTGCCAGAACTGCTCAATGTAACAGCAGAGTCAAAGTGTAAGATGAGAATGTGTGGCACCCAGCCCTGCGTTTAAATTCACCAGGCAATCCCTCCTATTCAACAGAGACAGCCAAGAGACAAGCTAGTAGTAACCGCTAAAACATGCCAGCTGTTTATTTGGCTTTCTTCCCTCGCAGATTACTAAATAGCACAGACTGAAACAAAGGATTAGGAATGCACATGATTTTATTTTGCTAGAAATACCACAACTAGAAGGGGATATCCTGTATTATAAATTATTTTAAGTATGACATTTTATTTTTTCTACCTATTTCAAAGAGAACAAAGTCAAATCAGTTAAATAAAATTAATGCAAATAAATGAAAATGTCTGGGATTTTTCAGCAGAAAGAGAAAGCTTTTACAATCTGATTCCAAGCAACCACCATATCACTCTGTGTTACACTAACTGCAATAGGCATTCGATATTTGAGTTCTTGCTACTTTTTTTCAAGATGCAGTTGGACAGGGAGCTAGATAATCTCATCGAGGCTCCCTTTCCCACAAAAGGTTGGACCAGATGAACTTCTGAGGTCCCTTCTAGCCTGGGCAGTTCTATGATGATTGAAATACTATTTTTTCCATTGTTTTCCAACTAGGTTATCTTAGTACCTTTTTTGTTTCTTAACATTTTTAAAAGCAGTACACTGGGATTATATGATAGCTATCAGTGCAGACTGAATTTCTTCATCAAGTAGTGGGGAGTGTATAATCTTGTGCACTGGACTGATCATGCAACTCGTTGCTGCTTTAGGCAGGCAGTTAAGGTAATTGCCCATCATAAAGACTCTTACACTGATTGCACACTAGAAAGAGGAGGCAACTGGTTTCCCATTCTCTCATTTGCTGATATTAGCTTTATGTTGCTACCACCAGATCTATGTGTAATGCATGACTCTTTACAACTTTGTTTACATGGCACAAAATATAATTTGTTTACTACAGAAATCTTAACCAAGCTTTAAATGTTCATTGAGAACCAAAACAATCCAAAAAACTAAACCCCATTTCCTCATAAACTAATAGGGTTAGAAGTCAATTTAAGCAACAGAACAAGCAGTTTACAAACTATTTAAAAGGCATGCTTCCTTCCCCGAGTAGTTCTTGGTGCCCTAAATGAGAAAAATGTACAGATCTTGATAGAAACAATTACCAGCAGAAGCTTTTGCTTTCTAATTGAAGTAGAGATGCCACTGTAACACAGTTTTTCTTTGTCATGTTGTAATTAAAGTTACTCCTTACACATTTACATATGTGCATGAGAGAGAGTGGTCCAAACACCTACATCTACATGATTAGAACACTGAAATAAAGATGGCTGTGATGTTTAGCCTTTTAATGAGTGTAAATATACATAAAAATGGTAAGATAGCAAGTAATCAATCCACTAGTCTCTATCCACAGATAACAGATAACAGATAAAAAACAGATAAAGCAAAGACCATGTCAAAAATGTTTTCTCACTTAACCTTGAATGATATAACCTCTAAATCATATTGCCACTGTTTTCAATTCTCAGCCTTTTTCCTGGTATCGCCAAAAGCAATGCCCATTATAGCCACTAATGTTTCATGAAAATGGTTCCTCCAAGTATAAACATGTAGCAGTAGCTTTAAAAAGGTTGAAGAGAATGTTTTATAAACTGTACTGCTGATACATAGAGCCAAGTGTTCAATAGCCTATTACATCTCTCAGGTTTTTGAGACTGCTAGCATTCATTGACCAAATGAAGATATCTATAATACAGAAGACTCTATCTAAGCTCATCACCCTAAATGCTTCTAACTATAAAGGAAGCCTAAGGCACTGAGCTCAAATGTAGATATCTAAACTATAGAAGAGGCAAATCAACCCGCATGTGTCTTTTAGCACCCGTCTTGAAGGAACATTAGGCAAATTCCACTTTTTACACTGCTGAGGCTTTTCATGTCATCTCAACATGCAAGCACAGCAAAGAATACAATTCCAAAATGAATTCTGGTCCATAAGATTCTTACATCCAAGTGCTTAAAATTCTCTATTCTCTAAATGTAATCATCTGACAGAGTTCAGGACAGCTGCTACACTACATTCCTTGGGCTGTTTCTCCTATATTTAACCAAAACAAATATAAATTAAATATGTTGAATAACATAGTAATGTGCTTAGGTGTTAACACTTCTCTAATGCATGTAAAAAGTCTCCAATTTGAGTATGTTCTATTAACCCACATAATATAGAAAATTAAGCATTTACAATGCAGATCATACTGACTTGATGTGTCATTACATTGAACTCTCATGTCACAAATGCAGGGTTTTATCTCATATCCAAGCAAATCTGAGCACATCGCAGACGCAATACAATATTCTCGGAGATAAATACTTAAGTGCACAGCTGGACAATCTTACCAGTAGTGTACAAGTGAGAAACATGAAGGAAGATGCTTGCAGACAAGATGTGGCCCCTAGCAGGTGAGAGCAGAGGCCAACATAAACTTTGCTTTGCCAGGGAACAATTGCAGGCACGTCAGATCGCTGTGGCAGAGGTTGAAGTGTCAGTGATGTGAGGGAACAAAGAAAATACTCCTAAGTATAGCAAGGCCTTGGTTTTATTCCCGTGCCTTCAAACTTTAACTTGGGCTTTTTTGCTAGTGACAAGATTTCTTTGGTTCAAACGATCGCTTACCATGGTCTAAATTACTGCTGGTACAGAGCCGACACACAAATCTAGCATTCTCATTTTGTTTCTAGTACTTTGTGCCTACTACTTGGCAAAATGCTGTTCAGACCCAAACTCAGAAACTTGCATCAATGTAAAACCTGGTTTTTCACAACTAGTGATAAAAAGGATTTCCAGCTTTCATCCTGGACACCAGGGTTTTGAGGTACTGAGTGGACAGCACTAGAGAATGAACCCAGGTTTGCTCAGAAAGATTTGCATAGGCAACATTAGGAAGTCTTTCCAAAATTATGTCAACAGTGTGCTAAGTTCTTAAAGAATTTCCTATTTACTTGAGAAAGTAATTCAGGCTTCAAACCTACCTCAATCCTTGTTAAAAGCAAAGAAATATGGGAAGTCAAATAACAAAATGATGTGAGTGCATATGTGATCTTTCATTGCCTTATCTACCATTTCATGTAAGCTTCCTATGCCAAATAAACAATATCTGAATTAGTTTTAACCCTGACTTTATCTGGTTTTCTAGAAAAAAAAAAAATTGAACATTTAAAAACTCAGAAGTGAGGTCTCCATACTAAATTTACAAAAAACATCACAAAACATGCCACATTTTGGAGAGGAGCAGCAGAACATCTCAGCTCCGTCTGTAAGCCCAGCTTCTACTCAAAATGCCACAAGATGGCTCTGGTGGGTTTGGAAGTGTCCCCTGATCACCGCTTAGGCCCGTGGATGACATTGGGCTGTTAGGCTTAGCTGGAACAGAGGGCTGGCACACTGAGGGCAGGCAGTGCCAAACAGGCAGCCATTCTCTGCAGTTCTCACCTGGCTTGTGATTAATATCTGTTTGTTCAGTAACTGTGATATATAGTAGATTAATATATTAGTTTAATGCAAAATAGGTTGATATGAAATGAGGGCAGAGAGGATAAGACCGTCTCAACACATTTGGTACACTCGGGGACACCAGAAAAAGCTGAGAGCTCAGCTGTCTTGGAGCAACAACAGTGAAATTCATAGAAAATTATACATATACTTAAATGATATTCATGTTTTCCCTGCCCAGGACCATCAGGCTCCTCCTCCACGTCACTCCAACTTCTGACAAGGCTCTTGGACTAGATTCAACTTGCCTCCTTGGACCTTACAGGGAGATGTCTCACACAGTAGACTGTCATGATCTCCATAACATGGCGCATTTTTCTAATGAACATTAATCAGCTTTGAAATAGCTAACAGTACTGAAATGTAAATTATGCCTACTTGATCTGAGCTGAATACGATAGAATCCACTTACTGGGCTATTGTTGAAAGCTCCCCTCCAAAATTCAGCCAGCACCGCTTCAGTCACACCTGGTTAATAGTTGAAAGTTACCTTTGTAAGCATTTTTGGAAGAGAAAACTTAGTTTCTGCTACCCATGGTTGGATCTTAGAGATGAGAATACACTGTGCCATCGCAACCTCTTCTACCAGCTCAATCTTCATTTAACGATCTTAYGCTCCAGGAAAAGTTAACCGTATTCAACAACAAATGCATAAATTCCTTTTATTGCTCAACAATGGTCACCAAGCTGAAATAATGGGTACACTAGAAACACATAAAATATAAAGTAAGACATAGAAGACCGTACTCTTTCCTATTGTGTACCATGTTTTACATCTGTTCAAAATTGCTGTGCCTGTTATGTGACAGGACATGCATGGTGTGCCAAGGAAGAGTGACAGAGGGGGGCAGCTGGAGTCCCCACTCACTGTCCCCCAGCAGAGTTGGAGGTGTGCAGTGGTGAGGCCAGCAGGCAGACCCAGGACCCCCCCGGGGCCATCCTCAGGCTATACCCAAACTTTCAGCATGACACAGGACTCCTCATTTCATCTGCCTCTGTAGCAAGGGAATAATAATACTTCCTTTATCCTGGTTCTCCTCCTATCTTGTCTCTTCAGATAGCAATTTATTTGTGCAGGTACCATTTTTCACTCTGTGTTCATATAGCACAATAGGATACCAATCTCAGTTAGGGCATCGATATGTTAATACTGTACATCTAATAAAGAGTTGAATATATATTCTCTATATTTTGTAGAGTAGTAATTATACTTTTTTCATAAAGCTATACTTTTTCCTCTTTCCTTTAATAAAAATCCTCAATATTCAGCTGAGAAAGCAGGAAGTTATTTATGTCTCCTGACATGGGAGCTATAGCTTGGTCTCAAGACGTTGTTTAAAGCAGCCTCAAAGCTATTCAAATCTGTATCAGGCTGACTACAGCCCCAGATCAATTGCAGTATAACTTCAGCCTTCTTTTCCCTGTCCTGGCAGCTTCAGGGACATGCTGGATGACCTGACTAGACTTCTTTCAGTTTGTACTCTGAGGAGTCTCTAACTGCAGAAATCTGGAAATTTTTTGTTCCTTTATAACACAGGAGCACTTCAGAGTTAGTAACAGAGTTTTCAGAGTATTTAGGTAAGTAATAGAGCAGATACTGAAAACCAAGGTTTAATTTTTTTGTGTCATAAATTTAAATTAAAATTTTGAAATCTTTCAACTTGTTCTAAAGAATACAAGCAATGATGCTTCTAAAGGATTCAAATGAAAACACACAACTAAGTTATAAGCAGTTATACCTGTATTTCTATCTTAGTACCTATTCATATTTTACTCCCTCAAAAACATACAACTATTGCACAAAAATTGTTCTCACCAGATGGGATCTATTATCCCCTCTTGCCGTGACAGGAAAAGGAAAAGAGCTTTTTCACAACAACAACAACAACAAAAAAAGTATTTCTGTAGTATAAATGAAGACAAAATTCAAATATCCACAACTATAAAGTTATACTGGTCAGAAAAGCCTCTTCCCAACGATGAAAAATTAACAGCGTGGTAGGATGGATTAATATACATGGCTATAGTAACCCTTAGCTCCCAGTATTTTGAGTACACAGCGTTTGCAGTTACATATGTAAACATTGGCTATCTATCTCCTTAGAGAGCAGGTTTCCTTCTTAAGAAGAGTACATTTAGAAACATGCTTTAGAAATTTGTGTAGTAATCTCTTGATGTTTAAAAATAAAATGCTGTACAGAATAGACTGGGCATCTGTTGTGGGTTAACCCTGGTAGGCAGCTAAGCCCCACACAGCCACTCGCTCACTTCTCCCAGTGGGATGGGGGAGAGAATTGGAAGGGCAAAAGTTAGAAAACTTGTAGGTTGAGATAAAGACAGTTTAATAAATAAATAAAAAATAAACAAAGAAAAACAAAACAAAAAAAAAACAGGTGATGCAAAAAAATCCAATTGCTCACTACCAGCTGACCGATGACCAGCCAGTACCCAAGCAACAGCAGCCCTGGCAAACTTTCCCCCCAACTTTTATTGCTAAATATGGTATGGAATATCCCTTTGGTCAGTTGGGCTCAGCAGTCCCAGCTGTGTCCCCTCCCAACTTCTTGGGCACCCCCAGCCTCCTTGCTGGTGGGGCAGCGTGAGAAACAGAAAAGGCCATGATGCTGTACAAGCACTGCTCAGCAATAGCTAAAACATCAGTGTGTCATCAACACTGTTTTGGTCACAAATCCAAAACATAGCACCATACAAGCTGCTATGAAGAAAACTAACCCCATCCCAACCAAAACCAGTACAGCATGCCTATTGGTACTCTCTTGTACATTGAACTCAGCACACCCTCCGGCTAGCATTGCCTACACCTGGTACATAAAAGGTGCACAGCACCATCCAAATGTATCAGCTGCAGTGTGGAAGCTTGATCGCTGCACTGGGATGGCCGCTCAGCAAGACTTACTCATGAGAGTGTCATGCCAGTCACATCATTTCTACTTCCAGTACTCGCTCATGCTGAAACAAGTCTTATGCCTTGCCTCATGGTGCTGGTAGCTCCAGGCCAGTTTGGGTCTTTCTGTAGTGGGAGGCACTGATTTGCGCAATTACATGTCATACTATCTTAGGCCCATATAACACTAACCATATACAAGGAAGACGCCTTCCCTCCTGCATGAACAGTGAGAAGCTAGCAATTACTGCAGTCCGTGCATTATGGCTTTATCCCTCCTACACCAGCTATCAGGTAAGGGTAGGGAATCAATCCCTATCAAGCACACTTCTTTCTGTCATGTGCTAAACAACATTCATGCTTAACTACACATCTGGATCTGCACAGAACATCCTAAACAGAGACAGTGCAACATGTCCATTACCACTGCATGTCCATAAAAGGCTGAAGCACACGGACAACAGTGAGGCTGTCCACCTCAAACATGATCCATACCACCTAATCCTAGAACTGGAACTCCAGTGCAACAAGATGCTAAGGGATGTAAGCGAGCCCCAAAAGAGAAAGGTTAGTCTCGAGGTTTTGCATCTTTTTGGAACACAGTATCTGTCACTCATCCTTGACTCTTAGTAGACTCAGACCTGCCTGGTGACTTAAACACACAATCAGCATAATATTGTTATAAGTCAATAGGTACAGCCACCATTGTTATAGCAGTGCTTTTGGATTATGTCTGGTTTTCATCTGCATTTTCTTACTTTATTTAAGAATTGATTAGATGCTAGTCCCCATATATTCCATGCTTCAACACAGTGCCGACAGTGTTCTGGAGGCCAGGGTCACCCTTTTCAGGGATGACCCAGTCTACAGCTAGCACCAAGAACCAGAAGCGGCTAAGACATAGGCAGCAAAGATTAGCCACATCTGACTAAAAGGCCCCCATACCCTACCCAGTCACCTCCAAAGGGTTCAGGGCGCAGAGGTTGCTGTGGGTGCAGGGGGTGTTAGAGAAGCCTGCAGGACCATGACCACCCTCTGGAGGTTGGCTGTAGTGTCCTGTGGGGCTTGCAGGTTACCCTGGAGTTGTGGAGGGCTCCTGGGGCAAGGTCTGGTGTCATGGAAAGGGCAAGTCCCCTAGCACCCACCATGGGGGCAAGGTCCTACACTGCCCGGGGGTCAGGCTCCACAGTGCTGGGCCCATGGGCAGGGTTGGGGAGGCCCAGGGGGAGGCCAGGCAGGGCTGGCAGGGCTGCTGGGGCCCTTGGGGCCTGGACAAGAGCTTAGTAGGACTCTTCATCAAAGACTAAGCTTATTCAAACAGGTTTTTATCAGTTGATAAAGCAAAGCTGCTTTTCCTCTGATAATTCAAAATGGTCAAAAACTCCTGAAGACACTGGCGATCAGAACCTGATATTTGTTGACAGCTGAATTTGTTTACTCCCTATTTAGGATCTGCTAATGGCAAATTGCTACAGAGAGAAGTCAGAAAGCACGAGGATGCAAAAGCGTTTTCCACATCATAAGCTGCTGTTACCAGCATTATGGCATCCGAGAATTGCCATGAATAACATCTTCAGGCTGTCACAAGAACAAGTGTGTTTTGCTCCTTTCTTCCTTGTTGCCCACAACTTTGTCACACAAACAGATAAAGTTTGCACCTCTGTTTCCCACTGCAGACTTTGTTGTAGGTCTGAGTTATTAGCCTCTTTCAACCCTTGAGGTGCTTTTATTCTTGAATTATTTTCAAGATAGCAGAAAATGTCAAAGAAGCAGGATTTGGGGTCGGGGGTGGGAAGGTAAGTCCATGGATACCTCTTTTCCAAGCTCACTAGGCTTCATGTATCATAAGTCACTTTCATACCATATTTTATACTTGCAGAATGCACAGATATTGTAAGGTAATTGTTAAAGTCATCTGTTAGGTCTAAATATACAATCCCATTAACGAATGACATGGACTGGAAATGGGTTTTCAAAGTCTCTCTCCCATATTATATTTTGAAAATGCAACCCCCTGCATTTTAATATTGGGTTAATATGCTGAATAATAATAATAATTTACATTTATATTGCAGCTTTCAACCTGCTAGATTGCAGAATGCTTCCAATTACATGCATACCACAGCACACAGATGCAGCCATCTCTGTGGCAGGCATAAAGTGGGCAATTGCAGAAGACAGAGTAACTTTAGGTTTTAGGACAGTATGGCCTACCCCTAGACTCAAGCCACCAGCATAGTATCCTGGAGTCCACACAGAGCAGAATAACTTAGTTTTAAGATAGCATCAGAAGTCCTGACTTAGTCTCCTTTTAAAAAATGGATGACAGAAATCAGTCCTGCATGGAGACGAACCAGCATTTCCATTAAAAGTACCACCACTGAGGTACTCCGAAAGGAAAAAAAAAAAAAAGTAGGCTACAAACAATCTCTTTTGGATACCTAAAAACGTAATGAAATAAGCGATTCAATTATTACTCTCTTTTTTCAGGAGGAAGAGGATTGGAGGGGATAGATAGAGAACGGAGGGCAATGTTTCAGAGAAAGTTGATTTTAATCCAAAATAAAATTGGAACAGGTCCCAGTCAAGCAATCAGTCTGATTTCTATTCAGTTTTGCCAGCCCGAGTGGGTCCCAGTATCACTATTATGCCCGGTATCATGTGATTAGTCTCATTGAGAGAACACAGTTTACATGCTGAAAGCTGATGGTATGAAGCCTTTAGCATACACCTGCTTTTTTTGGAAACATTTCAAAGATGTTTCTTTTCATGTGGGGGAGTAGTAAAGTGAAGCCCTGTTTAAAAGACAAGCCTTTTTGGGGAAATGTTGTTCTTGTGACAGGAAAAGGTAAAACAACAATTTCACGTGCTACTCTTTCAATTGATATTAGTTTTGATTTATTCAGCAGAAATTCCTCATCATATAAGGCCATTCCCAGCTTTCGGTCCTCTGATACAGAAGTCTGTCCCAAACACTAACAGATAACCCTTGAACTCAGAAACCAGAGATCCTTACGCAATTGTAACTTGGAATTTATTTTTTATAAACCCTTATTATAATCCTGATGCCAGATTTTCAAGAGAGCTTAGCTTCCATCTAATAAGTAAATGAAGAGGTCAAAAGCTACCAGCTTCGGTTGTTGGGTTTTTTAAATCAATCAAAGATGATGAGAGTTGCAGCTGCTCAGCTCTTTTAAAAAATTGGCCAAAATATATGAGAAAGAGCCTGGAGTAAAATGCTTTTCCCATGGGGATAAATTCTCTCCATCTAACTTGAGGTTACAATGAGTTGTAGAGAATTTTAAAATGGCTGTGATTATTGTTTGCTGTTGAGTTCTCCAGCTGTTAATGCAGGTGTATTTCTGGCTTCATCCAAGGACATTGTATATTTTATGTTCTCACTGTTAGTTGCTACTAGGAGAGCAAGAGAGGGCAATGGCTATCATAAGCAATAGAAAGCTAGAAGAAATTACTAATAAAGAAAGGCAAAGAATCAAAATGTGCAGAAAAACAAAGGACTAAAAAAAGAGGGTTAAGCAACACTTCTCTCCCCTCAATTATTTTCGTCTGCATTTCTTATTTAAAACTAACATTTTGTGGCCTCTCTCTTTCCCACTCATCTTCTGCTGTCAAATGTGATGGAGAAGCTATTTGAAAAATATTTCCACAAATAGTCACACAGGCAGACATTTTTTACGAGACTGGAGACCAGCATACATAAAAGGGAGTGCTTCCATGCAAGAACTCTTCATCTCCCCATCATCTCAGAAACTAGCAGTAATGAAAGTGTTTGTTTCTAACTCTTGTGCAAATATGGTCTTCTAAGACAGACCAACCTGTTATCTCAATAGGTTGGCTCGCCAAGCAGTGAGGATCAATGCACTTCTGGCACTTGATGTGACCTTTTTCCTTCACTCCCTCCAGATCAGATCATTCAGTAACCACTTCACAGGACTGGCACAAATTAAGAATGATGAAACCTTGGGAGATATTTGATTTATAGTTTTAATGGACATGTACATTGTGTGTGTCTCTTAAAAATGAGAAACTGTAAAAAACTTAACTGACAGATAATGTGAAGTTTCAAAGAATACTTTTTTTTTTTTGCTTTTAATATTTTAATATCTTTTCGTGGTGCAATTAGAAAGCTTATAGCTTTTTCAGGGAGATAATCTGCCTGAAGACCACAGTAAAGCTAGGAAGCCATAAGTATGGTAACAAGAAAGCAAACTAAGCTATCTATTTTCTGTATAAAATGGGGATCTACTCTCACCTCAGACAATGAATGCAGTCTCAAAGAGCAGTCCCTAATTTCTCGAAGGAGTCATTCAAATGGCCAAATACCCAACAGATTTTCAAATGAAACCTAAACATGAACAGTGTAACCACTTTCATTTAAAATTTAAAATAACTTCCTGAGAGAGAGGAAGAACAGCACAAACCCATTTTGTAGATAATATTAAACAAACATCAGCAGAAATAGACTTAGAACTAAACCAGCATTTATTGAAATCCATCTATTACTKCCATTATTAAAAAGGTGTTTGTAACAAAATTATCCATTATTTCTTATTCCTGTTATAAAAGTGTACAGGGACTGGTTTCCACTATCAGAGGAAATATTATATCATTGATTAAGTTTTGGGGCCGGTCTTGTTCAATATCTTTATCAACGATCTGGACGAGGGGATTGAGTGCTCCCTCAGTAAGTTTGCAGACGACACCAAGTTGGCCGGCAGTGTCGATCTGCTYGAGGGTARGAASGCTCTGCAGAGGGACCTGGACAGGCTGGATCGATGGGCTGAGGCCAACTGCATGAGGTTCAACAAGGCCAAGTGCCGGGTCCTGCACTTTGGCCACAACAACCCCATGCAATGCTACAGGCTGGGGGAAGAGTGGCTGGAAAGCTGCCTGTCAGAAAAGGACCTGGGGGTGCTGGTTGACAGCCGGCTGAATATGAGCCGGCAGTGTGCCCAGGTGGCCAAGAAGGCCAATGGCATCCTGGCCTGTATCAGAAATAGTGTGGCCAGCAGGAGTAGGGAAGTGATGGTCCCCCTGTACTCGGCACTGGTGAGGCCCCACCTYGAATACTGTGTTCAGTTTTGGGCCCCTCACTACAAGAAGGACATTGAGGTGCTGGAGCGTGTCCAGAGGAGGGCAACGAAGCTGGTAAATGGTCTGGAGAGCAAGTCTTACGAGGAGCGGCTGAGGGAACTGGAACTGTTTAGTCTGGAGAAGAGGAGGCTCAGGGGAGACCTTATTGCCCTCTACAACTACCTGAAAGGAGGTTGGACTGAGGTGGGTGATGGTCTCTTCTCCCAAGCAACTAGCGATAGGACGAGAGGAAATGGCCTCAAGTTGCGCCAGGGGAGGTTTAGATTGGACCTTAGGAAAAATTTCTTTACTGAAAGAGTGGTTAAGCATTGGAACAGGCTGCCCAGGGCAGTGGTGGAGTCACCACCCCTGGAAGTATTTAAAAGACATGTAGATGAGGCACTTAGGGACATGGTTTAGTGGGGCGTGGTGGTGTTGGGTTGACGGTTGGACGCGATGATCTTAGAGGTCTTTTCCAACCTTAATGATTCTATGATTCTATGAAATCATAATGCTATGGAAAGCCAGTATCTACAGCTGTTATAATAGGTAGCTTGTAGAAGCCATATATGCCATATAAAGCCTCCTTCTTAGCACCAGTGGCAGATAAACCTTCAATTTGACATGGCTGTGACTGTGATATATGACACACAAATACATGCTTCTTTGGCATCAGAATCCAGATAAATCTGTCCTCACCTCAGTGAATGTGGAATCAGCATAAGTAATTAGCTTGCTTATTAAGAGTTTAGAAAAAGAAGAGAAGACGTAATAATCAGGTCATACCCTCTTCCTGCCCCTACCTAAATACATCCCACAGTAATTTCCATTTAGCTTCCAAAACAAAAATCAGCATAAAAAAGCATGTTGTCTTCCAGGTTCTGCTTCGGTCATACCTTTGCTTTCTGGCATAAAGTTTTAAAGCAGCACAAGTGTCCCGTAGACTCTTATTTAATGTCGTACCTACAAGTCCTCTACATGTGATTGTTGCAGTGGTGTAGACTGAACATAAGTATGCCTTGCTATACTAAAATATATGCATTCTCAGAGGCAAAGTAAAGGTATTGAATATTCAGGCTGGAAAATTTTCTTCTGAACCATGTATTTGAATCATTTGGTCATTACAACTTCATTTGACTGAATGGCCTGCTGAAGTAGAAAGCTTCTACTTAGCTAGAGCTGCCAAGTGTCTCATAGCTTCTGAAGAAGGATAAAAGTAGTTGAAAAGTCCTTCTTACGTATGTTTGCAATGTAAGCCCAGACATGTCTGTCCTGGAAGCGAGGGAGGACTAAAAGAATAAAAAGGAGCTATTGAGCAGTCATTGCTTTGTTTCTAGAGAAACTGGTTAAACTTATTTCATACATCCATGGAAAATATTGGCTAATAAACAGTAGTTGCAATTCTATGGAAGAGAACTGTCCATAGGAAGTGAGGAAGTGAGAATAATAAAGATATGAAATTGCCACTGAATGTGTACTTTTCTAATACAGTATGGAGATATGGCATAGTTGAACATAACAGTATTTGAGGTATAGTATTTATTCCAGAACACTATTATTATTATGACATTCATACTGAAAAGATTGCCCTCAATTCCCTTCACTCTACGGTTGGTCCTATAAAGATCCGGCTAATTAGTATCCAGTTTAACAGTTACAGCTCTTGTTGGTTTTATTGTGCCAGCTTCCTTTGCAGACATTGTCTAGTAAACTATTATGCTAGTAAACTAAATAGGGCCAGGGCACTATGGCATGCAACTGTCCATATTATTTAATTGCTAGTACACTCCTTGGCATAGATTTGACTCATGGGAACTAGCACTCTTCCAGACAACACCTGGGCACAGTTTGGAGGGTAAGGCAAGCCTGGGATGGTTCCCAATATGCAATACAGACAAGGCTGATATGTTTTAGTGAAGAAGAAAGTTTAGCCATATGGATGTAAGCCATGCTCTGTCACTTGCCCTCAGGGCCAGACAGGGAGCCAGGGCGCTTTTTATTTACTTTGTATAGACATAGATGTTTTCTTCTGACATCATTATGACTCACTCTGTTGAAGCCAAAGATTTATAGCATATGTGTAAAAGTCAGAGAATCACCATACCTGTTTGGTGTGTATTTTGGGGAGTGAGGAGGCATATAGGAGATATGGCAATTATCTTCTTTTAAAAGTAACTTAAATGGGGTTAGACCTACTTTACATTTGCCCACTAATAACAGCATCTGCTGTATTCTGATTTCTTGTCTCTTCTTTTTTAAACACCTGTAGGTAAACTGACGCAGTTTAGAATGTAAAGATTCAATCTTAGGACCGTGATTTCGATTGCATAGCTCTAACATCACAAAACAAGTCGTCAGAAGCTCACGGTCACCCTTTTCTTTTAATTTGCTGCTTCAGGATATCAAGGTTTTTTGTACCAATGTCATTCATATCGACTAGCTTTGGTCATTAGCAGCATGACACAATCCAGTATTACAGTCTGCTCATGGACAAATGTGCACCCAACAGCCTGCTTGCTTTATGTGCAACGAATTGGGGCATCATTCCTTTGCCCGTCATATATTCTGCTCAGATCATGTAAGAGTGAGCAGTACCTGTTTGTTTGGCATTCCCACACACACATCAGAAAGCAAACACCTCATAGCCCCAGGATGCACAGTAGGTAGCCTTATGCTGAACCTGAGCTTTTGAGTATCTTTGATGTTTCCTCTCTGGAAAAAAATCTATTGCCATGAGGGACAATTCCCCACTCAATTATACCAACACATAGGGGTAGCTCCATTGGTTAGCAAAATTACACTTAAGATAAGAAAAATAAAAACCAAAATCCAAAAAAACCTTCTGTAATGTTAAGACAAAATCAAAACCAAACAGATACAGTGAAACGAGAATTAGCCTTATACCTTTACTGTTGCTAGTGTGTCATGTATTGTTATTTTCCTAGACCAGCAAAAATAAAAAAATACCTCCTATGTAAATGATCTCTCCCTCTGTTTACAAGCACGAGTTACATGTCACTCATTTAGGCTTCCTGAGATCTTCTTCTCAATGCTATTGGTATGTAGCTGTGATGCCCTCATCCCGATTTGTACATTTTTACGCTTTGATGGTTTATTTGGCTTTCCATTCATATTGTTTGAACTACCTGGCTTCTTTTCAGACTCAGAAGCCCTGCTGCTAACATGATACAGCAAGTTTACAATGCTGCAAATAAACATAATAGAGCTGGGAACTACATACTCTCTTCCTCATACAAAATCCCACCCCAAAATGACCTTTCTTTCACTCTCCCTCACAGGCACATATACATAACTGCACACACTTAAGGCTCCTTACATAAACTCAACCAAGTAATTTGGCCCTTCAAGCACAAAGAAATTCTGCTGTCTTATCAGCTTCTCTTTGCTGATTCCAGCAAGTACCCAGACTTTGTGTTACCCTCTTCTAGTACTACTCCACAGATCCCACGTGTTCCCAACAGTCCCTTTGGTCAAAGACATATATATATATATATGTATGAAATCTCAGGGGGGGTAATTACTTCCTCTGCCTGCCTTGGCTCTTCCCAGCACAACCCACATGAACACAACATGTCTTCACAGAAGGCTATACAGACTCTCCAGGACTATCCCATACTGACTCAGCATGCCCATCATGTGCTTCTCCCAGACCTAGCAGACATTTAAAGGCAGAAGGAGCTCCCACCCATCTAACCTATTTCTTCACCTCCCTGTTCCCCAGGTACACTTGACGGTCCTTCACTGAAGGGTAGTATTCAGTCTTTGCTTCTTTTTCACCATTGATACTGGATAAATAAAAAAGAAAGTCAGGAGAGGGGGAGAGAAAGATGGAAAGAGAGAAAAATGTAATAGAAGACTTAGATCTAAAAAACACCAATTCACACCAAACAATTTTCCCCACTTTCTGAGATTTATATATATATACACACATAACACTCAAACCCTGCTTGAAGTGTGTTGCACAAATACTGGAACAAACAGGAGTAGAAACACTCCGGAACTAATCTGTTTTCGTGATTCTGTACGATTTGGTTTTACTCTGGTCAGTAATATGACCAACATATAAAACTCTGAAAAAGTTGGATGGCATAATAATGTAAAAACATTAGACTAACTTGTGAGCAACAGATACTTTAAACATGGCAAAACTTTTTAATCTCAGGAAAAAAGGTTTTAAGCTAAAGTTGAATATGGTCTGATCTTTCTTTGATATAAATAAGTTTCCAGTGGAAGTGGTAAGCAATTTGTGATTTTGTGTTGGTTTTGGTATGCCATTTTAAGACTTTCTCTATATGTCATAATTTATCACAAAATTAAACATAATTATAGATGAAACTCACCTTTGAAGAGGAATTACAAAGAAAGGAATAGGGAAAACTTTGGTACGCTTACAGTCTAATGTACTACAGTAAGGTTTACAAAGAATACGAAAAGAAAAAAATACAGTTACAGTTTCTAAAGCATGGAGATTTTTGGATTACTGTTTTTACTTTCTTAAGAAGTAGGTTTGCTTTTCCATGACCAGAATGGAAAAACTAAGTTTCCACTAAGTTTAAAAATTCAAACACACAAAGACAGAGCTAGGATCATTATTTTAAAAGGTTTTTTTGTAGTTAAATATTTTCTGTTTTTCTGAGAAAATAAAAATCCCTAGAATTTGATCATATGGCCTCACATTGCCAAGACTGGTTATCTGCCAAACTGGAATCATTTGTTCCACTGCACTAATTACTACCATGCAAGCATATGAAGCAACCGATGGCAGCAGTAGGTTATCGTCCTCTAGGTATATCAGAACTAGAGCAGAATGAGGCAGAACAGAAAGGTTAAGGCAGCTGAATCCTGCCTGAAGACTCTGCAGCTGTCTCTGCCTCTGCTACAGAGATCCCATGTCACGGCAGTCGGGTCATTTCAACCAGACATTGAGCAGGTGACACTAGCTGTGTTCTTTACCTTTGGTTCCAAGCCTGGCACCACACAGCCCAATTGCCAGAAACAACAGGATCAGACACTCCTACTAAAGGCAACAGAAACTCTGTTTTGAACATAACAAGTTCCACATAACACTAAGCGTTCTGAAAAATCTGGGATTATAAACTAACGAGCCAAAATTAGTGAATCTTACTCTTTTTGTGCCTCGGTTTTCCATCAGAAATGCAGCTAATGCCACGTTTTATCTTACCCAGCTACTGCAAGTGCTCAGGTATAACAGCAACAAGCAACAGAGAGAAACTAATAAGAAAATTAATAATTTTGTCTTCAGTGGAAGATTGGAGGAACTGTAGTTCCTTGGATCTTCCTTCTTGCCCTTCTTGAAGACAAGAGTGACATTGGCTTTCTTCCAGTCTTCATGAACCTCTCCCAGTCACTCTGACCCCACCATCAAGAGTGGCTCCACAATGATATCAGCCAGCTCYCTGAGCACTCATGGGTGCATCCTGTCAGGTGCCATGGACTTATACATATCCAGTTTGTTTAAGTGCTCCCTAACTCCCTTCCCACTGAGGTTAAGTCTTCCTTGCTCCAGATGTTTAGGTTATGAACTGATGAAAGAACTGCTTCCTTATAATCATATGTTGTGCTAATGCTGAATAAATAATACAGAATGTCCTGGTTTCGGCTGGGAATGTTCTCACTGCTGCAACTATACAAAGACCTGCCCTAGGGAGCCAGCCATTTAGCTCAGAAGACAACTTTCTGTGACAAAGTTTGCCGGATTTCACAGCTGTATTTCATGAACAGGAAAAAGAAAGAAAAGAATACTACTATTCCTAGGTCTTATTTATTATATTGCTGCTGCTGTTGTTGCAACATCTATGAATTTTATTAGGGATGAGAATCCCACTGCTCTAAGCATATATAATGCTATGGATTACTAGAAGTCTTAAGCATATGTCATATATTCAGTGAAAAAATACCTGCTCCAAAGAACTCACAATTCACAGGTTAGAGGAGGAATGTATTCAACTAAAAACAAGAGAAAGCAAGTCACATGAGAATTACAACAATATTCATTTGTTCGCAGGTATAAAAACAAATAAATAGGTATTAAACTACTAAAAAAATCTGAGAGAATAAGGAGTTCAGGAAAAATGAGAGACATACATTGGAAAAAATGCCTTAAAAGGGCTGTCAGGTGAGATGGAATTAAGGGGGAAAAGGAAGATTTGGCACACTGGATAAAGAAAATACTTGGTGCATATAAGACAAATATTTTTCACACATAAATTTAATTCTGCCTCACATAGACCTTTCCTCTAATAATGATGATAAATAAATGACATGAAGAAGGCTAAGCAAATATATTTTATATAAGCTTCATACCCAGAAAACATTTAGTCTAACATTTCCCCTGCAATTCATTCTTGTTTTCTCTTCCATTTAGTTTCTTGGTCACATATTTTAAAGGTCGTTGTCACAACTGTGTTGATATTGGCAGCTTTACAGCTATGAAACCAGAAGCATTATGGAAGTCAGGCCTACAGTCTCAGGAGCAAAGGGAACACGGGGTTGCTTGCTGACTGCAGCACTCCCTGTCACCCTGGATACAGAGTTCATTAAAGCCTTAGGGACGACCAGCCTTCTTGGAAGCAGGGTTGTTGTGACAACGGGAATTGCAGAAGTTGTGAACATAAGAACATTAGACGTTTTAGTAAGAAGAAAAGGCTACTAGGCCAAACACACCTGTCTTTTTCGGTTTCTCTTGATTCTGTCATTTTCTTTTTTTCGGCATCTATCTCAATAATCCCCTTCTTCAGAAATAAATATGCTTCTCTACATATTTTACAGTATTTGCTTACTTTCTAAACCCGTTCTGCTTGTGTATTCCCTCTTGCAGGCAAGAATCTGCTCAGAATTCTTTAGTCTTTTTTAGAATTCTCCCCTGTTTCTTGTGCTCCTTCCCAGTACCCAGGTGTATTTTACCAATTCCTTTCATATTTTAGGAGTTACTGGCTCAAATATTCATCCTGCCCCAGCTTAAATGGAAGTCATGTGAACCATGTATTCTCAGAGAAACACCTGCCCTCTGCACAGTAAAGCAAAGAAAAATTCAAACAGGATATTGTACAACATTAAAAATAGACTGCAAATATGCAATGCTAATTGATGTAGACTGCAAACTTGAACACTGTGCTTAATTTTGCCCTTCTCATCTAAAGAAGAGTACAGTGCAGAAACATATAGCCCCAGAAAGGGCAATATATTATGAGAAGCCTGTTAATATTCCTATTAGATTGTGGGAGTAATAGGTGCATTCATTTCAGAGAGGAGGTGGAAAAGACAGACTGTGAGGGGTACATTATTAAAAGTAGTGAACAATGGCAATAAATTAAAAAACATTTGTATATCTTCACACTCAGTTCAAGGACAAGAGTATATTCCATAATGTTGAAATAGTTTTACAATGAATTAATAGAAACTTTGAAAATAATATACCCTTAATTGTCTCATTAATTCGCATAGACCAGTGGAGCAGTCAAGACGGCGGCATTACTGTGCACACACTACACAAGTGGAGAGCATCAGACAGCACTTGCCAGGAAAACTGAGAGTCTGAAGAGAGAGAGCAGACAGAAGGCGGCTGAGGGAGTGAGCACACACGCAGACTAAGAGCGATTACCATCTGGGTCCATTTAGGGGTGGCTTGGTATGGACGAATGAACTAAGTGGGGAAAAGGGTAGCAAGACCAGACACTCAAAGAGATGACAGGAGGACCAGGCAAGGGAGGAAAAAAGTAAGTGCAGGCATGGAGCAAAGCTGGTGCAAAAAGTCTGTGTGGGAGGGAAGGAGGGAATGGGCACAAGAGTCATTCAGCTCCAGGCAGCGAACGCCCAGCGATGGCTACGTGAAGGTCACTGCTTTAGCTGCTTTGCAGCTGCTTCTACTGCCGGCAGTCTCTGCCTCTTCTCAGCCCTCCCCACGGCCAGTTTAGGGGGGGCATTCGTTTAGGGGGCACCACCTGGGTCCCAGCATCCCCACCGTAAAATGGCCTCCCAGGCTGAGGCACAGGCAGCGCCAGGGCAGAGGCGATCATCCTGAGGCAGCGCTCCCTGCCTTCCATTTTGCATGTAAAACCTATACACAGCTTATACTCCCCCAGTTAACCTCTGCAGTTTACTTTAACAGGTAAAAGGGATTATAGTTTAATGTGAGAATGAAAAATGTCATGTCAAGTGACTGTAACTAGCACTAACAGTTGTCCCTGTGTTATTTTTTAATAATTCAAAAATGTTGCAGGATAAAAGTGTGAAGGAGATGATAGTTTGATTTACTTAAAAAATACAGGCTTTTTTAGGCATGGAAACACTTTATTCCCTAAGATTAAATGGTAAGAGGCCAGTGTCCGAGAGTGGTTACCAGAGTAGTGTGCACATTAATCTGGCCATTTATAATGACTCCTACAAGTTGGAGTTTGTTTTGCAAAGTCAAAAAAAAGTTTTACAAATGACCAAGGAATCAGCAAAGCCCACCCCTGTGTCTGGCAGATGTTAAATGTAGTGCTTTGTTTATTCTATACCATTTCCATCTTCCAATATGACTCATTAAATCTTCTTTTCTATTTGTATTCCTCCTTTACACTAACAGTACTTTGATTGCTGCATATAGTAAAATACTGTACAATTTTTTCATCAGTGTATTAGACTCCAAGCAAACCGCTTATGCATAGAATAAGGGAATTTGCACTCAATAACTCTAATATCCTGAGTTTCTGCAGGTAGTATATTAAGTCGTCAGCATAAAGAAAGGTATTTGGTTTCCTTCATAGTAGTCTCAGTAGACAGGCCTACTTTATAGATTAAATTTTATTTAAATTGCAGGTAGCTTGAACAATGAAACAGCAAACAAGCCCAGCTGGTGATTCCCCCTTCTCTTCGTTGGTCTACTTCCATTAATCTGTATATAACAGAGGAGTGGAGAAGTCTGGGCAGAAAGCAGTAAAAGGGTTTTCAACTAACATTCCTACGACCATTTTGATTTGGATCCTGGAACAGTTATCAACCTGTTCCCCTATGACTACAYGTTCAGTTATGAAGACCCATTAGCCTTTGTACTAAGTGGTTTAGGTTCAGTGGCAAACAGCGTGGTGGGAAGGCATGCTGGGAATGCCCTCTGACACATTACAGCCAAGTTAATACTTCATTTAAGCTGCTTATCTAAAATCCATACTGTGGATCTGATGGAGGGATTTAGGACCAGAGAAGGCACGAGCATGCAGAAGCAAACTGACAACTAACCAGTTTCTGATACTTTTAACCACAGCCAAGGAAGGGGCTGAAGTTCAAAATGTTTAAGAAATGTGAAACACAATACTAAGAATAAGCTGATCAATATTAAATCACATGCTGTTTGACCTACCGGATTAATCTCTTCCTTTAGACCATAACAGTAAAACCTAATTCCTAAGTTTTTTTGGAATACATAGCAGTGATCTGTGTGCACAAGCCATGCAGCAGGACCACATCTGGAATGTCACATCACGTGGATGGACATAAGACTGTGATTTTGTCTTATAGACATTGCTGGGAGGGAAGTGGGGCAAAACATAGCAGTAGTTCTTTGCATGAAGAGCCCAGTGTGATCCAGAGACCTACTTTAGACATCTTACAGCACTGCAGATTGCAAGTTGTTCTCAAACCACTTATGAAAAATGGAAACAACATGTTTTTCTGTATAGTTTGGTACACTTTCTTCATGTGTAGCCAGCTACCTTTACTTTTTGTGGTGGTCTTCTAATGGAGAAAGCAACATCTAAAGAAATAAAAAAATATTAATCTTTGTTTGTCTAAAACAAACACCTGACATGCTACCAAAGTACAAAGAAAACTACTGAAAAACTTGTGTTTTAACTGATTAAATTTCATGTGGCAGTTCTCCTTGGTACTTTAGAATAAAATTATAACTACTGTATGGCAGATTTGTATTATACAAAACAATGTATTGTACTAAATGATAATTAGGAAACTAAAAAGCAAAAAAAAGTTTCTGCTCTTCCTGAATCCACTATAACAACATAGGTATGGCAAATGTTCTATAAAAATAACAAGACATGTCTAACAATAGAAATTATATATTTTAACAGCATTACAATTGTATAAATACCTCCAGTTCTACACTGCTATGATCACAAGGCCATAGCCACCTATGCCTTGCCAGAGAATAATCAATGCCATTAGAGAACTGGTGACATATCAGACTTTATGAACTATGTGTAACACATTAAGTGAAAAGTAAATGTACTCCAGGTTAGTACAACAGATATGCATAACTCTACTCAGACTGAGTGCCAGGCTCAGGGAATTCCCTAGGTGACTTCCCTGACTGCCAGATGAATCAGTTTCTGATCTCATTCAAGACTAATAGAAATAACAGGGATTTGCCTCTCTCCTCTACGGCTTACAGCTAAGACAAATATATGGCATTGGTCATCCAGGAAAGCACTTTTAAGAGGAAAGTCCAAAATGCCTTAGAGCTTAGAGAGCAAAAAATCCAGATAGCTGAACGTTGAAAATATTGCCCTAATTACTTTAGGAATGAAACTCACTTTATTTTTTAATAACCAAAGGCTAAGTCTCTGACAATTATTTCTTTTTAAATGACCTGTAACTACCATGTTTTAACATGGAATTTGAAATTCAAAAGATAGATCAAGGAAATCAAAGCTGCAGCCAAAAGACATGAAGCAGCACCAGACTTTTCACAGCTCTCTGCAAGCTCTAGAACTTTTCTTGTGCTTTTTTCCTTGTTTCTTGTATTCAAATAACACAAACAACCTGCTCAGAATACAACTCAGAGCTGATGGAAAATCCCACATCTGAGTGGCTCTAGAAACCATCCCCAGTTCTCAGTGTCTCCTGGCAGCAGCAGCTTTCTATATGTCTGGCTGCAGCACTGTTGTTCTCGCTTTGATACAGGTCATTAGGCTGGGTCTCCTGTTGGAACTATCACTGAAATGGCAGCCCCCAGGGATTACGCTGCTGCCAAATTCAGATCAGGGGAGTGAAAAAACACATTATCAGATCTTTTAAAAAGCTGCTTGTAAACTCCTTGTTCAAATACAGATTATCATTATGGTCCTGATCCTGTAGCCTGATTGTGTCGAGATGGAATCCAATGACAGGACTGCAGCTTAAATTCATTTTCCTGCAGGCACTCAATATTCCCTCTGAATATCCCTGCAATAATAACACTTTGCATGCATATTCCACGTTTTGTCTGAGGAATTCAAAAGGGTGTTATAAACATCCAGGGACACATCCTGTTCTCTCTGCAGTAGTTAGAGAGCCTCCCCAGCTGAACATCTCCTAACACACAGAGTAAAGAGGGCACTAATCTGTGGAGTGAGGCGCTCAGTGTGACCCTGCACAATGAGGTGGAAAACAGAAACCCCTGCCAATAAAACAGAAGCTGTGGGAGTTCATGCAATTTTGGATCTTTGGAATATGAGCTGCCAACCTGTTTTTATGAAAATGATTTGTTTTGCCACCCAGCCCTCCTTCTGGGCTTGTCTATGCGAATCCAGGACTGTAACAGACCCCAGCTCTTCTGCCCATGCTCCAACCTGGCCAGACACAAAGCAGATTTGGTCAGGGATTAATTAGCTCAGGCAGAAGATTGTGCTAACAAAGCCCTAAGAGTTGTGGGCCAGACCTGGCTGACATCCAGTCAGCCTGGACAGCAAGCAGAACGAGCCTGACCATGCAGGCTGGTACTTGCACTTGACGTGCAAGATGTGATTCACCATCTAAGCACTACGTAGAAATGATACACTCATTATGTAGATTAAAAAAACAGAATCACAGTTGTTAAAAGAAAACCCAGTGCTGACAGCGACAGATCTGAGCATAGAATCCAATATGTGAATACTGCTCTGAGGGTGGATATTTGCTAATAATGATCATCACAGTCTAATGATTAATAACCACCTGAACTCCAGGCCCATTTTTTTATCCTTATGGAAAGCTACTGAGACAGCTCCCTTCCGAAAAGAGGCTGGTTTTTGCACCATTACATGTGACTTCTAAGTAGCAAGGTGGGAACAGCAGACAGATTTACAAGGTTTCCTAAAACTGGTGTGTGTCAGTAGAGAAAGGGTTCATTTGTGTAGTCTGTACAACTCCTGGTTGGCTAACTCAATGCCTACAGCTTAGTGCTGCATAAAAGTTTTGCTGCTAATTGCCTTCCCATTTCAGCTAATTCTCTGCTGCATGAGCTAACCGGGTGTGGAGCCAATTTTCACAGCTTCCAGGGTTTTACATGGCTTTCCATGCTGCAGAGCTACACAGTATCCTTTAATTGAATTAAACACTTAATTGTGCTCATAAATGTGGAAAGAATACACCCTCCCTGCTAAGAAATAGGAATAGACATTGATCTGTAAGCTTGAAACCTCCTTATTCCCAGTTTAGTAATAATACTTAAAATTTTGAAATTTTTTGATTGTCAGGGGGTTTTTTGTTGGTGGTGTTGCAGAGATTTTGAATAGTAACTATTCTCTGGGGCTTAGAAAGATACAAATAACTAATTGGTTTTCCATAATTTCTATTCAATAAGTATTTAAAGGGTAATATGCAGATTCAAAAGATGTCATTTGGGTTTTATGACAGTTACTGTATCACAGTACCAGTGTGGTTACACAAAATTATACATGTAACTACGTCTTGAGTATGCACATGGTCCTATGCTGTTACTTAAAAGTCATACTAAAGCAAGGTTAGTCCTTCCTTTCAGCGCTGCTGTATAGAGTTTGTAATACACCCCAGAACTTCATCCCAAGCAGAGATAATAAGGATGCGGACACACACAGACAAGCACACACTTACACACACAAGCAGAGATAATGTGAATGAAAGAGGCATAGTGGAAATAATTTCATTTTTCTTCCCATTGTTTTTCACCTTAATATTATTTGTTATGAAAAAAAGTGAGACAAATTAAAAATAAAAATTCTACAGAAGATCTCATAAAATTTCACATCAGTGCAGAAAATATTATTGCAAAGTAAAGAAAAAGAGGTGGGGGGATGAGGGGGATACTAATGGGACTTTTAAGGACTAAATGTATAAAAAAATCTAGTTTATGTGGTGCATTAAAGTCAGCCTGAATTATTAAGAGAAACTCCCCTTGTGTCCCAGGTGCTTTACAATGTCTGTGTAGTCCATATCAAAAGTTCTGGATTCTTTGTGCTAGAATCATATTCGTTGATGAAGCACAAATTTAAGAAGACAGGCAAAAGAGGTCTATGTGACTAGGGATTGATAATGGTCCATAGGGCCTTTCACCTTTATGTTACTAGTTCAAATCCAACCCAGCTAAACTAATGGCTAGAAGTTGTTAGGGTCTGAGAGCTGTTCAGTGGCCTATGTGAAATGAATGCAATGATCTTCGACCAGCTCCCTGTGGACTAGCAGTTAAATCACAACTCTTCCTCCTGCCTATTTTTTAGGGTGACTCTTTAGACTTTAACAAAGAGGGCAAAAAAAAAAGCCCGGGGAATAGCATCTTAACAGTCTACCTTCTCTGCAAGCAGTAAATACCATAAGCTCAGGGCATTTAAACTTATTATTACTGAACAGCAATTTATATTGCATTAGCACCAGTGGACCTTGAACGCTCTCAGTATGAGCTATAGGCATACAAAAAGAGATGACTCCCTCTTCAAAAAGATGGGTAATACGCATATGAGAAAGGACAGAGGGACAGAATCAACTCTACGGATTGTATTAATGCTTAACTGCAATCCTCTGCCCCAGCCATGCTACACTGAGTGAAGGCTTTCAGCATACCACTCTTCCCAGCACTACAGTTTCAAAACACTACCCTATGCTTAGACTAAATATATCAGCAAGTGGTTTTAAAAGCGTATCTACAAAGCCGGGGCATTCTCCTATTTTTGTTGTAGTAATGTATATCAGTACATCGCTGGTATGTTTATAATAAAATCTACTACAGTTTTGAAGTAGTTTCTCAAGACTATTTAAGGTCTTGAAAATAGACCTTATTCAGAGAAAGCTTCAACTTCTGTCTCTGTTAAGAGTGCAATGGGATTGCGGCTCCACTGCTTTGCAGTACCGTTATCAGATAATCTGCAGATCAGCACAGCTGCATCTGACCACCTTTACTCTGAAACAGATAAAGCTGTAAAATCTCAATGCCAGATGAGGCAACAACTCTTAAATCAGAGGAAGGCCCAGAAAACATTTTTTAAAAAAAAAGGCTACTAAAGGTACTAAAGGTCACATCCAGTACAGCTAAAAGAAAAAATACCATAAAAACGCAAATACCTCTGATGAGTTTTAATTAAAGTCAGTGGATAAAAGTAAAATATAAAAAAATGTAATTTGGAGGCTTATAAAACTTGAAGCAAAAGAAATGTCCATTTATTTAACATTCTTAGTTTGCTTTGTGATAGTTTTATCACTCAACCCATACTGCCCTTCTCATTGCTCATATGGTTTTGGGCATTTTTGAGGGAAAAAAAACAGGAAAAGACTTTAAAATTATGTTAGGGAAATATAATACTTACGCAGTCTCTCTATTCTCATTGTATCCCAAATGCTCAGATGCTTTTTGAAATGAAAAAGCTTTTCAAAATAAAAACAGTTTGGAAACTGAATTCATGGCCCTCCTCTTTACCCTTATTCTCTCCTGTCTTTCACACAGCCAACTGTCGGTCCCAGGAATCGATACACATATGCTTAGACCATGATACAATTACATTTGTTCTGAGCATTTACTTATGTTTCAGCAGCTTCGTTGACTTCTGAGCTGGGAAACATTTTACATTTTCTACTACATTACTGGCATAAATGTTGACTTTGCTAAGCTTGTTTTTCARCCTCAGAAGCATATTTAATCTTGTGATGAAGAGCAAGCACACCAGGTGAACAGCATGCAAATTTTCAGAATCCTGTTTGCCTTACAGGGAGAGTGAATTTTTACTGCAGATTTAATGTGGCAACACAAATCCAGAGTTACAGCATTGATTAATATCTGTCAAAATACAGAAACCCAAAGCAAAGGATCCATCCTCAGTTTCCTCTGTCATGCAACTATGTATGGTTAACACCAAGCTAAATTCAGAGATGTCAGAAATGGTGGATAAACAATATAGCAGTAATGTACATTTTGACACGTTGAGTGCAGCAGGAAGGCAAGGATGAAGTTAAAAAATAAAACTGTACTTGACAGTGAAATTTAAGACTTATTATGAAGTGGGCTTCCTGAGATTAGTTTGCCTACTGCAACTGTTCCACCTTTTACCCCAAACTCTATATAAATTGTACCATATTCACACATACTTAAACAATGCACAATTTACCCACTCATATATGTTATTTTCATATATGAATTATTTTTATTATTATATTGCCAAAGGTTTTTAGCTAAAAACTGCATGGACATCATGCCAGGTCCTTAGAACATATGCTGTAATACACTGTGTAGATACACCATAAGAAAACTTCAACAGATTTACTGGTATGGGATTAAGAACCACAGCTTAGATGTGTTATGAAGAAAGGAATCTGAAATATTTAGACATAGCCTTGATAGGAGGATCTGAAGAGGCCTGAGTCAAAGGTAACATCTGTATTATTGGCCTGACAGACAAGATGGTGACTGAGGAAACGAGCAGTAAGGAGGGTCTAAGAGGGAAGCCCTTTTTTAATAATGCCCATCTTGAGCTGCTATTATAATATCTGGAGTACAGATATAAGTCTGAGTCAGCAGCACAGAGATGTCAATTGTATTTATTTGTGGATAGGACTGTAGAGGTGATGTGTAAAAGGAGAGGAGAGATGGATCAAAACTAAAACTCCTTAGGATTTTGGCAGAAGTCAGATCAGGACGCTTCAAAGGATGAACAAAAGGAATGATTAAGAATTTAGGAGGAAAACAAGTAAAGAATGGAGCCAAAGATACAAGGTATGATGAGATTTAAAAGATCAAAACTGACAGGAGGATGAAGAACTGGCCAAGAGAGAATCATTAGGTAATTTGGTGAGTGGTTTCAGCTAACAAGAAGGTCAGAAGGCAATTTGAAGGGGTTTATAATAGCACTGAARATCAGATGCTTTTAACACAACAGAATGTGAACGCATAAATAGCACAAGTGGTCTTGGAGCAACAGTGGGAAGCAACAGAGAAGGAAAAAGAGTCAGGATGGTTTTCTAAGGATTGGGAATGTTAATAAAGACTAATACACTCTTGAATTATGAAAGGAAGGAGCTAGAGAGATATGGTCAAGAGAAAATCAGGAGAAAATGACAGCAAGTGTAAGAGAGGTTAGGAAATAGGGTAAAAAGGGATCACTGGGGAAGAGAGAAGAGTTAGAGAAGAGGAACAGATGAGAAGCATCTACATCTGCATCAAAAGACCAGTAGAACAGTAGCATATCTAGCTAGCTTTATAATAACAAAACAAAAAAAATCACAATGAGGATGGAACAGGGTACACAGAAAGACAGAGTCTTGTGGAATCTGGAGCCTCCGTCCTTGGAGACATTCAAAGTAGCACGAGACTCCAAGCAACCTGATCTACCTTTGAAGCTGGCTCTGCTTTGAGGAAGAGGGTGGACTAGATGACCTTCAGAGATCTGTTCCAATCTAAATTACTGTGTGATTCTGTGTAAGGACAGAAGAGGGGGAGATAACCTGGGGAGATGGAATAATCATTTCACAGTTTATCAGTTTGTGTGTGTGTGAAGAAATCATCAGGATTTTAATATAGCTTGATGTACAACATGGGCCCTTAGGAACAGATTTTCAAAGGTACTTTCACATCTGAAAGTGCAGTAAGTATCTAGCAGTATTTCCAAGAGTGTTTATATCAAACTGTCAGCAATGGAGATGAGATAGAATCATATCATAGAATAGTTTGGGTTGGAAGGGACTATTTAAAGGTCATCTAGTCCAACGCCCCTGCCATGAGCAGGGACATCTTCAACTAGATCAGGTTGCTCAGAGCCCCATCCAACCTGACCTCCAATGTTTCCAGGCATGGGGCATCTACCACCTCTCAGGGCAACCTGGTCCAGTGTTTCACCACCCTCAGCATAAAAAATGTCTTCCTTATAGCTAGTCTAAACCTACCCTCTTTTAGTTTAAAGCCATTCCCCCTTGTCCTGTCACAACAGGCCCAGCTAAAAGGTTTGTCCCCATCTTTCTTATAAGCCCCCTTTAAGTATTGAAAGGCTGCAATAAGGTCTCCCCAAAGCATTCTCTTCTCCAGGCTGAACAACCCCAACTCTCTCAGCCTTTCTTCACAGGAGAGGCGTTCCATCCCCCTGATCATTTTCGTGGCCCTCCTCTGGACCCGCTCCAACAGGTCCATGTCTTTCTTGTGCTGAGGGCTCCAGAGCTGGATGCAGTACTCCAGGTGGGGTCTCACCAGAGCAGAGTAGAGGGGCAGAATCACCTCCCTCGACCTGCTGGCCACACTTCTTTTGATGCAGCCCAGGATACGGTTGGCCTTCTGGGCTGTGAACGCACATTGCTGGCTCATGTCCAGCTTTTCATCCACCTGTACCCCCAAGTCCTCCTCGGCAGGGCTGCTCTCAATCCCTTCATCCCCCAGCCTGTATTGATACTGGGGATTGCCCCGACCCAGGTGCAGGACCTTGCACTTGGCCTTGTTGAACCTCATGAGGTTCACAGGGGCCCACTTCTCCAGCTTGTCCAGGTCCCTCTGGATGGCATCCCATCCCTCAGGCATGTCGACCGCACCACTCAGCTTGGTGTCGTCTGCAAACTTGTTCAGGGTGCACTTGATCCCACTGTCTATGTCATTGATGAAGATATTAAACAGTACTGGTCCCAATGTGGACCCCTGCGGGATGCCACTTGTCACCGACTTCCATCTGGACATCGAGCCGTTGACCACTACCCTCTGGATGCGTCCATCCAACCAATTCCTCATCCACTGGCCAGTCCACCCATCAAATCCATACCTCTCCAGTTTAGAGAGAAGGATGTTGTGGGGGACTGTGTCAAAGGCCTTACAGAGGTCCAGATAGACGACATCTGTAGCCCTTCCCATGTCCACTGATGTAGTCACTCCATCATAGAAGGCCACCAGGTTGGTCAGGCAGGACTTGCCCTTGGTGAAGCCATGCTGGCTGTCTCAAATCACCTCCCTGTCCTCCAGGTGCCTTAGCATAGCTTCCAGGAAGATCTGTTCCATGATCTTCCCAGGCATAGAGGTGAGACTGACTGGCCTGTAGTTCCCCGGGTCTTCCTTTTTTCCCCTTTTGAAAAATGGGGGTTATGTTTCCCCTTTTCCAGTCAGTGGGAACTTCACCAGACTGCCACAACTTCTCAAATACGGTGGATAGTGGCTTAGCAACTTCATCCACCAGTTCCTTCAGGACCCGCGGGTGGATCTCATCGGGTCCCATGGACTTGTGCACCTTCAGGCTCCTTAGACGGTCTTGAACCTGATCTTCTCCTACAGTGGGCGGCTCTTCATTCTCCCAGTCCCCGCCTTTGCCTTCTGCAGCTTGGGCAGAGAGGCTCAAGCACTTGCCGGTGAAGACCGAGGCAAAAAAGTCATTGAGTATCTCAGCCTTCTCTGTATTCTGGGTAACCAGGTCTCCCGTTTCGTTCCGGAGAGGGCCCACATTTTCCCTTGTCTTCCTTTTATCCCCGACGTACCTATAGAATCTTTTCTTGTTGCCCTTGACGTCCCTGGCCAGATTTAATTCTATCAGGGCTTTAGCTTTCCTAACCTGATCCCTGGCTGTTTGGACAATTTCTCTGTATTCCTCCCACGCTACCTGTCCTTGCTTCCACCCTCTGTAGGCAGCTTAGCAGTCCAGGCCCTTTGTAAAATCCCAGTCAGTACTGTACATGTCTTAAAGAATGTGAATCACCTTTAAAATCTGACCTCAAGATATCAAGATAAGTGGATCCAAACTGAAAACTGAAGGAAACTGAAGGAAAAACTAAATGTAAATAACAATTTAATACTTATATTTCATATCAAAATTCACCCTATTCATGCTTTAATGGTTAATAATTAGTAAGAGAAGTATAAATACGTTGGAATCCTTTTACCATAGTTGTAAGCAATATATTTCTGGAAGTCTCTGCTCTTTAAAGTATAATAGAATTTTTTTTTAATGAACATGAAACATTCTTATGTTAATGACCACACCAAAATTTCAGTCCTTTGCCTCTCTGGAAAAGAGTGAATAGGCTAACAATATGGGATCTAGGCAAATCTTTCATCAAGATTAGATTCACTTAATATTTGACATCAGAGAGATGTACAATGGGCCATGTGAGTACACCAAAATCCTAGACTCTATCAGGATTTTGGAAGATTACGAGAAAGGAACTGTGACAGCGGTGCCAGGAGTGTGCTATAATAGAATGTTAGATTTCCGGGTTAGTTAACACTATTCTTCTTCCAGGGAGAGAACAGATGCAGGAGAAGACCTGAATTTCTAAAGGCATTTTTGCTGGTAAATTATACCTTACATATCTGTGCTCCCAACCAAAATACACGTTCTGAAGTTTCAATGTCAAATGGCTAAAAGTATAAAACAGAGACCTAGATCCCTGACTATGCAGAAGAAGAGAGTAAGGATCACATCTTCAGTGTAGGATGTTTTCTGCAGCAGCATTCATACAGTTAAGAGCAGTTTAGGGGTTGTTCCAATCTTTTCCAGTTGCTTGCAGCTGTCACAGGACTGTTGTTACTTGGTCATACGAGTACATTCCCTACCAACTAACACCAGGTAAATGCACGAAAAATGGTGATTGGAAGTGACTTTGTGCATTCCAATGGATATCTGGTTGGAATATAATCTGCTCTTTTTGTGAATTGAAAAGTCAAGTTCTTTCAAAACACTTAAAAAAATCAAAATAAAAGCACCATTCATAATGTTTAACAACTACATGTAGAGTGTCAGCAAGTTTTACTGCTGAATATTCAAAAATATGTATTCCTCGGAGGTATCTTGTAAAATAAAAGGGTCTCTGAGTAATAATAATAAAATGAAAACTTAGTGGCACATGATCTTAAACAAATGGCATGCACAGGAGTAGTAAAATGCTCTCTTACACATTTTGCATAAAAAACACAATCAAAGCTGCTTATTTAGGTAACAAAAGGCTGATTTTCTGATGTTAACATCTTCTGCCTTTAACAACTCAAGAATCAGTGCATGACTCCAGTTGTACAAGGAACTCCTTCTCACCAAATCATGCTACTTGGTTTGCAAAGGTTTACCTAAGTACATAGAATCATAGAATCATAGAATCATTTAGGTTGGAAAAGACCTTTAAGATCATTGAGTCCAACTGTAAACCCAACACTGGCAAGTCCACCACTAAACTATGTCCCTAAGCACCACATCTACAAGTCTTTTAAATACCTTCAGGGATGGTGACTCAACCACTTCCCTGGGCAGCCTGTTAAGGGAAAGGAGAAAGGCAGGTATTGCATGAAAAATAGTTTTAGTAGAACACAGGCCTTCCGACTGAAGATAATACCCCATTTGTATCAATGTGTATTTCATTTTACTTTCCCCAATTTTAGCTTGGTTTGAGCTCAAATACTCATTATGCATCACTCAAACAGAAACAAAACAGATAAGAATGTTACACATCATTAGGGAGTGTAAACTCAGTTATGATGGACAAAGTCCCAAGCATCCTAAAGCTTCACTGAGAATTGGAAATAGATTTCTGTCTTTTAGTTTTCAGGAAATGAAAGGAAAGAGCTTTCTGATCTTAGATACCCTTGGCACTGATAAATAGAGTAGTCACTGTGGGACTACTCACATAAATAAGGTTGTAGAATCAGGCCCATCATTCTTAATTTAAAAACATCGCTTTCCAGACTCAGACCAAATAAGCAGAAAATTTGGTATGTTTTTTATTAAAAATTTAGAAGTATGAACTAGAATATGTTTGTCAGGACAAAAAAGATTCTGTAGAGGAATATTTCTATTTGAATGCAATAAAATCTCTATCTCTAGTAATTAGACTCTATTTCAAGGAACTAGACAATGACATCATTGTGCCATGTGTGAAATCCAGCAGCCACAAAAGGTCCTTTTTTGCCTCTGCATTTAATACACAGGTTTGTACAAACCTAGTGGGAGGACAGCATTTACTAGCTCCATGAAAAATYGTTACATTTCTGCGCTGGTCATAATTCCTGGTTCACATCTACATTTTAAGACATAATTTGGCAAGAAATATGGCCAGCATGAGACTATGTCCCATTTTCCTGAACCGTATATGAAGTAGACTGATTTTGCATGCCTGTGTCTACTTTGTTTAGAGAAAACAAAGGTTCAGTCTTGGTTGTTATTTTTCTGAGGGCCCATTTTCTTGACCACCAGCTCATACCAGCTGGGATCTACAAAATTCCTACCTCCTGGAGAAGGAAGGGATCGATGCTGTTTTCCTTTGTTGTCCAATGTGACCTAGCATGGATAGGTCCTTAGCTCTACAAAATTGTTCTGAGCTACCTCTACAAAATGCTCTGAGCTATTCATCATGCCATGTTAGTCAATATTTAAGACCAGTGTGAACTGGGAACTGCACAATGTGCTCAAAGCTGAGTGAGGTGTGGTGGCTGTCGAGGCTGTAATTGATATAGGCTTTACACACTTTTAGTCTTAACCCTTCACAGGAAAATCTGTGAACTTTGACAGCAGATAAACCTACACCATTATCTGTTGTGTGAGCTAGAATCTGGCCATGCTTTTATGCAGGTCTTGCACCAAGAAAAAAGACTCGACTCGCTTCCACAGTGGTTGAATTCTGCTGTTTGGACAATTTGTCCCCAGAAGACAGATGGGTCTTCCCATAATAGAACTAACTTGGAAATAGTTTTAGAACATCTCAGCATAGACAGCTATGGAATATGTCCCTAAATACACACACCTGAGTGACGATGCAGTGAGGACACAGTAGTTATCAACAGAGCTCACATATGGCTTAGGCTACCCCAAGTACGAAGACAAACAGGACAGCGTAAATATAATGAGTACAGGCACAGTCAGTGCACAGCTCAGTTCCTCTCTCTTACAACTAAGCTCTTCTTAACTCCACAAATAATCCTTCCTGAGTTAAGAACATGTCATTCAGATCAAAGAGCTACTTCACACAACTCAGAGACTCCTGCGGTGAAAACAGATGTATATACCTTCTTCTCCACAGAGTAGTTATATATCTGTACTATATTTCACCGTTACTTCCATTCACCTTCTCACTGGTACATGAGCTCTCAACGCCTCACCACCTTCATGCAGCCCAAATGTCCCTCTACACTGACGTGGGGCATATAGGTCAAAGGAGAAGGAAGCTGCTGTGCACAGAGTAATGGGCTGCAGGAAAACAAATTTCAAGTAAAAGGGCAAGATAGAGGGAATTCTGGAGGAACAGGAGCAGTGGTGAAATATGAGCAGTAGGGAGTAGCTGTGAAAAGCTCAAAGGTAATACAAACCATGAAAGCATGAGTATCACTTGAGGGGAGGAGGGTGATAATAAAACAATGGTCAGAACTGTGCAAACAAAGGAAGGTTTGGAAAAATTCAGTTGTCTTAGGTTTAAAACTTCCCAATCCATCAATGACAGTACTCATATGAGACATACCATCAATGACAGTAATACTACACTAGTTGACTGTAATCAATGTTTTTCTTCTTTCTATGGTATCTGTGAAGTAGCTATTTTAATATCTGTGAGACAGTGTTATTCCCATTTTATTGATAAGGAACTGTGTCACAGAAAGACAAGAGCAGCCAGAAGATGTGAGCAAGGCAGGGAGCTGAGCATGAATCTCCCATATTTATTCTAATAAATCTAACCATCATTATTGTCTTGCACCAAATCCAATATCCTTGCCTTCATTTAAAATATTCCTCATAGACTCCATTATAAAGCTTATATCGTTTATTGATCATGTGCTCTTCCAAGTTCCTTGCCAGGAAAAGAATGAGGCACCAAGATGACAAAGCAAAGTGCAATGGAGTGAGAGACAGAAGCAGTGGAAGAAGAGAGCAGTATTGTGAGGCTTCCAAGAAATTGTGCATTTTGAAAGCATGGAAATTTAATACAATAATTAATCAATGCAAACTGAGTATTTCCCAGTGCTACCTACTTTCCTTTCACATGGAACACCACCTTCACAAGAGGATGTTATCTCTGTCCCTCTTGGAGCTGGCTACAATTTCTAGAAATGCTTCAGAAGTGATGCAAAGCTTTACAACTTACGGAGGACAGGAGTAAATCCACCACCTTCTGATATTTTAAATTCAAGATCAAATAATGATTAGGCCATCTTCAGCTAGAGAACAATACAAGAGTATGCAGATAAAATTATCCAGCCTGTGTTACGCAAGATATGATACTAGATAACCAGTGATCCCTTCTGGATTCAAATCTTATACGAGTGTGCAATAAGTAAACTGAACAGTATCTGCCACTGTACAATTTCCATAGATTGGTATTGCAGCTTTTTTCTGCATAGGCTCTCTCCAAGTTATTACATTACATTAACAGACTGTTGAGTGATGAAGAGATCAACCTGCCCAGCTGTTACTGGGATGTCGAGAGGTGCATCTGTAACTCAAATAACCAGTAGGTCTCATTTCAGTGCTGAATTCTGGGGTTGCATCCATGCAACATCCCAAAAGTCTGGTTTCATCTAGCAGAATCTGTCTGGATTCAAGACTGATGATCAGATAAAGTGTGATCAGCAATGGAAAGAAAAAGCAGAAATGCCTAAGTAGGAGCAGACATGGTAAGTATCTAGCAGGACTAGAAAAGTTTGCCTGGAATAGGTCAGGTCTTGAGTACCAGTCATGGGTGCATCACTTCTGTTTCCTATATTTAGATTTAAGTCCAAATTTTGAGCAAAGAAAATGAAACTCATGCAACGCTGTCCTAGAGTGAACAGAGGCTCTGCTCTTAAATTTACAATGACATTTACATGAAGTGAGTTCTGATCAGTTCCCTACTGTCCAAAGGAAAATGAAGTGGCAGAAAGGAAAGACAGAGGAAAAGCCAACATTTAACAGTAGTATTTGGAACAGGCATGCAAAGAGACAAGCGATGGATGGTTGGAGGCACAGAAACTGAAAAAACAGCTTGATGAAGGAGTTCTGGCTGGAGAGCCAGCGGGAATGAAAAAGACGTACAAATGCCTGGGAATCCAGCCCTGGAGGAATGAGGGATGAAGACCTACAGACACTGACTGTAGAAAGGCACTGAAGACAATGAGGTAAAGAACAAGTACTTGGGCTATGCTCGGGGTAAAAGAAAGAACAACACGGGACAAGAAGCCAGTGGGGCAGTGAGAACTAGAACTGTTCTGCTAAGGACATAGGATTGGGTTATACTCAGAGTTATAACAGACAGAGAGAAAAGGGGTAGAAAAGGTCATTGAGAATTGAGCAGAGAATCAATAATGACTAAAAAACCCTTTTGGGACTTCTGGGAACCAAATTTGAGTTTCTCATGATTCCTGTACCGTCAGTAAATATCTGTGGAGTCTAATGGTAATGAAAAAAGTATCTTGTATCTTATTCCTCCAGCAGTAGTTTTTACAGAATATTATTCCATGCATCTCCTTTAATAGAAGAATGGTACAACATGGTATGGGGGATTTTAAGGTTCCAAGCATCTTGTAATTCAGATGGGGGTTAAGATATTCTTACGGGTTTCTATTTTCAAAATGGTAAGTGTGTACTCTCTATCCTTCCCTCTGTCTCTCTCTGTCTCTCTCTCTCTTTCTCACACAGACACATTTTTAAAATAACTTTTTTAACATGACCAAATCAAGAACAAAGTTGTCAGAAGTGCCAGGTTGCCTATATAACCTAATTTTTCCCTGTCTTGTGAATGGGCATCATGATGGAGACTAATGGCATGACTCATATACCATTTTTCCCAGAATACACCTGCCTCATACAGTGCGCAAGATGGCCTTGCTCTAAGGATGAATCAGAACTGTGTACTGAAGAAGGTTCATCTGGTATAGAATTTTGAAGAAATGCACTAAAAAATGGGACAGCATTGCAAGATGAGAAGGAATGGTTAAGGTAATTGGATGTCAGCCTAGAAAGCAGGATTCTATCTTTTCTTGCCATAAAGTTCCCATTGTAGGAATTCAAACCAGGTTTTTTACAGGTGGTCACTAAAAGTATATTCTTCATTTTCTATGTGACTCACTGAGATGAGGCATTTGAACTTGCAGAAGTGATGAATGCTCAGAGACACAGCTGGAAACAGGAAGACCTGAGTCGGAAAAGTTCTATATAACAGTAAGGAGTCGAGGCTTTTGGACCTAAGCACCTCAGGCTGGTCTTGTAGATTAGTGGCACCTTTTGAACATAGTTTCTCTGGACCACAGTTCCCCAGCCACAAAACAGAAATCACATTGTGATCTCAGAGGCCTGCAGTAAAGCTAATTTAATGTTTGTTCATCACTTAGACGCTATTGTAATGATCACTAGAAAAATCCCAAAAGGAAATTAATAATAATTAATAATTCTGTCTTCAGAGCAGGGCTTAAATACTCTGTAGTAAAGAAGGTATGGGGCCATACACTGAACAATGTCAAGAAAACAAAATATTGAACAGCTGCTTATTAAGTGACTATCATACATTCTGTAAACTGAATGATGAAAAGGTCTTTTAAGAAAAATTATATGTGATCACGTAATTAAAGAAGTCTTCATAATRCATATGCATGGGGGAGATTAAATTAACTTGCCCTAACAAAGTTAATTCTGGCATGTGTTAGCTTTTGAGTGTTTTGGACTATTTAATGTAGATTTTCAACATACAATATGAAATAACTGACGATCCTGCTGAGATCTGATTAAAAGACATATATCAACCATCTGTATTTTATTCATCTAGCACAAAACAGAATTTACTTTTGACTATTGGAAATGCAATATTGGAATGAGGTATAATAACTGGCATATTAGAATGACTATTTCATTACCAATTATTCCTATTTTCTATAAAACGTTTGGATCCAGATTTTAGCCAAAATTTTCCTGCAAAAGAGGCAGGTTAAAGTATAGAGACCATCCTCTATGTAATATGCTACAGCACAGTAGTTCCTGCTGCCTACCATTGTCACTTGAATTAATTAAACTGCACGCGTTCAACAAGAAATTTATGACTGATTTTCACAAGTAAAGAGTACATTCAGCTTCCATTAACTTCAAGGTGTTTCTCAGGACCCCAGAAAGTCAGACTGCTAATAAACGTATAAAAAGGAGGTGAAGAAGGGTCAGCTTCAAGTGAATATCCATCATCACAGAGTAAGAGAGTTCCCCTGATGGGGTCACAGGAAACCATCCTAAGTGAGACATTTGTCCCTTTCTACAAATTCTCCAAGCCTTCTCACTGAAGGCTACTCCACTGGGTCTTCATTATTGTGCTTGTTACTGGGCTCACAATTTAAACACTGTCTGCAGCTTTGTAAGACTGTAAATAAGAACAGGAAAAAAACCACTGTCCCATTAAACAAGCCAGTATTTTGTTGTTCTTGTTGTTTGAAAGTAAATGCAGACCCCTTCTGGTGGCCATTCCCTTATTATACAACTTTCTTGTTTACATTGAGCATGAGTTTTATGTGGTAATATTCCCTGAAAAGAATCAGTTAATTAATCTCTATAAAAGAATTTAAGAAAATCATGTAGACTCCATCTGACCCTGAAGGGTTTTCCCGTAAGAATTAACCACTGACTTTTTGCTACTCATCAACTACTCTTTAAGAAAGCACAGCTTCTCTGAACTTAGTAAAATGGATTTAAATATTAGGATATTTATAAATATTCACAGAGGTATAAGGAAATGCCTGAAAATGCAAGCTCACATTTAACAGACTTCATGAAATACTTCAACAAATTACTTACTTAACCCATTTCAATTTTCAGACAGGTTAGACACATCATTTCCATGGCAACTTCTGTGCATACCCTCAGATGTCCACCTTTACCTATCACCTTCTAAAATCTGAACTGTAATTCAACTATTGTTGAAGTTCAGTATTCTATAGAATCTAGAAGTCGTCCCCTCTAACAAAAGAAACTATTAATAAGATATAAAAAAATTGTATAGGACAGGATAGATATTGGTTGCATTACTTTGATGTATATAAAGCTTACACCACTCCAGACAATTCAGGGATTGCAAAAGGGTGATATTACAAGAAGAAAGCTGAAGATTAAATTTAGACATGTACAAGCTAGCACTGTCAAAACTTCCAATGTAGTCAGTGGATATCCAGTCAGTAAAGTCAGTGCAGCCTAGAAAGAGATTCAGCAGACCAGTCACCTACTGTCCCAACTCCATTGACTAAGAAGGGAGCAAGACACCTGCATGTAGACACCTGTATTTTGGCATCTTAACCTTGAAGAAAACACCACACCAAATTCTGAAACCAAGCCGTCACTTTTAGGTTTTGTTACACAGACTACTGGGAAAAAGATGCTGAGACAAACAGCCAGTAGGACCCTAAGAGATGTGGAGCCAAAACATACATATTTTTATCAGCCCTGTTCAAATACATACAAGACTAAGCTAAATCAAACCTTCACCTCCTCTTTTTCACACGGTTGAGAATTTTTGTTTGTGAAAACCACAGGCTCCTTGTATATATATGGGGAGATATATCTGTATATCTGATTATTTAAGTGGCTTCCATTTGAAATATTCTGTAATTTAAGAACGACTATGTCTCTCATATCAGCATATTGAATCAGAGATCGTATCTTGTTCTATGAGTTCATTCCTTGCTTTCATTTGCACTCAAAGATATGACCCATCACATTTGTAATATATGGCTACATATTTAAGGTAAAATCTCAGTTTTAAAAGATGCATTCTTTTTTTTTCAGTGTGCACTGCCTGGCTTACCATGGCTCAAAGGAATTACGTGCCTTGCTGATGAATAGACAGACTACATACAAGATTTTGGTTTTCTAATCTCTTATATAAAAGAACACTGTCATTTTGCACAGAGCCAGCTCAGTGGGTACTTCAGAACATGCACTGTATACACATGTTCATAAACTTCAGAAGGTTAAGTTCATGTCTCTCCTGCATCGTTTACTATACGTCACCTCTTAAACTTTGGATTCCTTGGCTTTGCATTCATAATCAAAATTTAAGATAAAGTGCTTGTTACCATGGAAATACTTCTTCACCCTGAAAATTTTATCACATGGGCATTTCTTTGGGTGTCTACAAACTATAGGAATCATCATTCCTCTGTCGTAATTACTATCCCTTATTTCTTAGCAACTTTTAGATATCTTACACAATATACGTTCAGCAGCAGATTTGCAAAGGGCTACAGCGGCAGAAGGATTTCAAATTTAAATACAATATTTAAAATGCAAATAAAATTTCACACCTGCTTTTTTAACTCCTTTTCACCCCGCCTTTGTATTTCAATTTCAGCCATACATTTTATTGCATTGATCTTATTTTAAATACTAAACACACAGTACTGACTATTTCAATGATTCTGACAATTTCACAGTGCATTTTGCAAGTTCAAGTTCACTTAGCACAGTCCTGGTATTGCTGTTTTTAAAGTTAAATGCAATTGCTTAACACAGCCATTTGGATCTTACTTTATCTATAGCAAATTGTTTTCAGGCTGATCAAACAAACATGTTCTATAGCTATGAATCTACTTTTACCTTTCATAGTAAGGTAAACTGATTTTACAACACTTGTGCTTACAAAGCAATTTTTATTGCTGTTTACACATTTGAAACTACTGTAAATGAAGACAGCTAAATACTATAACTCTCAAAGACAGGGAAAATGAGGTAGAGATAGTCAACGTTTGCATGTGATTCAACTTAATTTCATGTTTTCATCTGTGGAATCCATCGTAGTTCTGCTCCCAGTTACTCTTGAAAAACATGCCATCTATTTAAGTGGCAAAATACAGATTTTGGTCAAAATGCATCACTACCTGAACACCGTTAATCTGTTGCAGAGCAGAAATTAGAACACTGGTGTTCTAACTTTAAGTTTCTTGCTTAATCTCAGACAGTTCTACAGACTGTATTTCCGAAGCCTGAGGGTTTTTTGCATTTATTTACTGAAGTACATTTGAAATTATTTTTGGCATCTTTACACTGGGTCATGAAACAGCATGTTTTGGCACCTGCTAGCCTCACTAGCAATCTGCTTACTCCAGGCTGTCATCCTTGTGCTACTCCTGGGTATGCATCTGACAAAAGTCTTGCAGGTTTGCTGGGATCTGGAGTTTTGCAAACAATGGGAGAAGAGCAGCGTATGAAAAAGCTGCATTGGTGTTCAAGGGTTTTACACGGGTCTTTATTTGTTGATTTTGTATTTTAAATATATAATAAATAATGTTGTTCATTCCTGTATGTTCCATTTTATTGCTTACGGTTGATCTTAAAGCAAACACAACCAAAATAAAGCAGAGATCCTTTCTGCAAAACTCATTTGTTAGCACTTGAAAATATTCATCATGGGGACTTTCAGATATATTGCACTAACCACCTCATCTACTGGGGAGTTTAGTGAAACTCTGGCAATAACAGTAATGATTATGATGGGGAAACAATTTAAATTGGTCTACTAACCTAAATTAATTGCATATCTTCACTTCTCTGCCTACTTGCAGAGATTTTGGATTGAAAAAAAGTATCTGGTTCTGAAATGGTTTACAAGGACCAGTCAAAACCATGTGAGATTCTGTACATAGAGATTATTAGCAGAAACTAGTAAAAAAATGATGCCACTGTGGAACCAGTGGAATAACTGATGATAGATGCATACAAATTACCTATTCACACAATAAAGTCTATTCAGTTTTCACGTCTTAAAATATTAAGTAGGAGAAGGTGGGGGTGTAATATTTTTTTTAAATTTATCATGTCATGCCTATGACTATGAACATACACCCCAGTCCAGTGAAACCACAAGCTCTGAAGGAAAAGATGCTTCCTGAAGAGTAGGGTATTTTCCTCTGACTTTGAGCTCTGACTTCGTTCCTACAGACACAGAGTTCATTTCACTTAACTTCAGATATCTGCAATATAGGCATCAACATCTAAGCTGATCCCTAGGTTTCCTTTATTCTCACTAGTAAGAAATATGCTATTCTACAGTCTGATTCATCTGACCTATTTAGATGTCTACCTTCCGAAGAGATGAATCATGCCCCAAAAGTGTCTATTTCTCTCCATTGACTATAAAGGCAGCCTAGCCAAAGGCAATTTAGATATAAAAGACATCTACATTAGGACAGATAAATTTCACCCCAGAAGCCATGAAAGGGAGCACAACAAGAGTGAATGCTATTTTCAGCAATATTTAACTTCTGTATGATTTTGAAATAGAAATCCATCCACAAGGTCATCTGGGGACAATACTACTGAGAGCTGCTGAGCAGCAATGCCCTGCTCTGTCCCAAACCACAGTGGAGCAGCTCCCTCTTGAAATGCGCAAGGTGACCGTGAAATGGTAGTGTCTACTCCCTCTGCACCTTCCCAAAAATGTGTTTGGAAGAGAGGAAACTTCTAGAGCACCCTTCTTTCTTTAAATTTTGTTTGCAATAACATTAATAAGGACATACTACAGAGTCATAACTGTGTTTGTGTTTGTATACAGAAAGGACTGCTGAGCTTGCAAGAATCTGCACATGCTTTGTCCTCCCGCCATGCTTTTAAAAACATTTTTTAAAACAGTTTCTCATTATAGCTTTGATTGACTAGAAAACGTGTACCTTCTGTTGACTTTAGCTACTTATTGGATAAGGTTCTTCATAGTTTTTATCAAGCATATTCCTTTCCTTGGCATTCCTCAGTGCACTGAAGACGAATGTATTGCTGTAGAAATGTACTTCTGTACCTCTTTTGTTTCAGTGTGTGAAAGTCTTTTTTTATACACAGGCTTGTTAATAAAAGCTTTATTTCTACTGTATAAAAAGCATAGTTCTGACCTAACTCAACCCTGATCCAAACCCTATTTGATCAATGAAGTCTTCCTCTTAACTCCACTTGGCTTTCAAATTAGTCTTCTGTGTCCTCCTTGGCTTCAGAAGAAATACTTCAGTTAGATATAGCAGCTAAGCAATACATAGTCATTCATCTGAAGTGGAAAAAAGCAAAATGTGCATATGTGCTAAATTTTTTTTTTTTTCCACCAAAATTTACAACCCAATATTCATAAAGACGAAAGAATCATTTAAGATCACATAACAAAGCTAAAAACTGGAAACTGGCCGAAATAAAGCTACATGATAACCCTTCTTCATAAAATGCTAGAATAGTAGAAAAGGAGGGATTCAGCCTTAAGAAGCTGTAATGATCTAGCAAAATCATTTTTTACCTCTCCTAATCCAATTACTCCAACACTTCCTAAGTGTTTGTTACAAAAATTATCATCAGCTCTATCATCATCAGATTTCTCTTAAAAAACATTTTCGCTTATGTTGTGTATTCCCCTTGATATGGGATGGGGATTTATACATGTAGCTGCTAGTGCAGTGAAGAGAGACCATGCCCTTTGATAGAGGGTTTAATTTGATTTAATATCCCAAACAATTTTCAGGATGATTTAGGGATTAGGTATTCTGGCAGGCTGAGCTATATATCCAATAAAACACAAGAATCTTTTTTTTTTCTAATTCTTATTGGTGATATGACCCTGCCCTGGCATTTTTAGCTTTAACATAACTGTTCTTTTTAGCGTGCTAACATCAGCAGCAGCCTGTGATCAATCACAGTTGGCTGGCCCATGCAATATAAACAACGATGCCTGTTCACAGGAGCAGAGATGCTGCCTAGAAACTGCAATTTAAAGGGCCTAGTGCCTCATTTTTGAAACCACTTAAGTCTGGAGAGACACAAAGAGAAAGAAGCACAATTTTATGTGATGATTTCTACTACTTAAATTTACAGTGGTAATTTATAAACTGTAAATTTAGCAACATGTGACATTTTGATTGATGAACTTCGCTCTTTTAGAAGCTCATATTAGAAAGACTTACACTGCCAAGAGCTAACATGAACTTGTCATCATGACAGTGTATTTGTAATACTCTGGCTGAACTAACATAAGGCATTATTTTGCTTTCTGCATCCCTGCCATTCCATCAATATCCTTACATAAGAACAGTATGATAGAGAGGTATAGAGAATTAATTTCAGCTCATGAGGGAAGCTAAGATTTCTGACTACTCAATTATTTAAGTGGGGTAACTAAGATACCAGAAACATGGAAGGACACCTGATTCTGCTTCAAAAGCAGAGAAAATACAGTCACAATCCCTGATCCTTAAGTCTTGCTGAATTTTGCTCAATACTTAGCTAAGTGTCTTGCAGGAAGTTTGTGGCATAGACAAAACCTGAACTCATCTTTCCCAACTCTAAGCTAATTCTCTAATTAATGGACCAGACTTTTCTCATTCCCCGAGGCACTGTAGAAAAAGCAGGAAGAAGATAAAGCTGGCTAAGAAGGATGTTGCATACCAGGGATTCCTACGCTGCCTAATTAGGGTTGCTTTACTATGTCTTTTCACCATCGTGGCTGGGCAAACTGAATAAAGCAGCAGGGATAATATGCCTTAAAATCCCTAATCTATGATATTGTCCTCTATGGGTCTGCATCCTGTAAGGGACCAGAGCATCCCTTGAAGATGTCAAATAACTATATTAAAAAATGCTTAAGATACCGTACCTTTCATTGGGTCCATAATATATTACAAGATGGAGCTTAATATAAAGCCCAGAATGATGTTTCTATCTGTCATCAGCTGAAGCGAGCAATCCTCACAAAGACCATTCACACAAAGAAGGGAGCTTACATGAGGTTTTCAGGGGTTAGGTCCTAAGTTTCAAACAGATTTACTCATCTATAATATGTACAACTGTTTGTATGTCAGCCATGTCACGTATCTGGAATGTAAAGATAATAATTAACAAAATGTGTGTATCTGATATTCCTCTGCAGATATAAGATCAAGTTTTAGATATATTTTATGCAGGCAAAAAGAAAATATCAAAAATCATACCAGCAGGGTTTAGTCTGCAAGGTTATGCCCTTGCAAGAACTGCAAGAGTCAATAAGACTATGAGAAGTTCTATTTGTAAAATATCAAATGTAAAGAAAGTAAATATTTCAATTCAGACTCTGGGGCTGTTGGTAACCGCTTATGAGTTCTCTCTCTCTTTTTGTGTTGGGGCAGCATTGATTTTATTTCCCCCCCCTCCCCTAGGCCCGTGGTTCCTTAATTGTCTTGTTCTGTGGAAGACTCTACAACAGAAAGATCCTCTCATGAATCCATTTAATTTTCTCATGTACATTCCCTCACTTCTCAAACTTTAAAATTATTTTATTTAGCAGCCAACCAAAAAGGACTACACAGATTTCTCAGGATCCTAAAGCACAGCGCAAGAAGTTCTGTGACCTCAACCTGTCCAGCTGAGAATCCATTTAATCATACCTTGCATATTCTCATCGCACCTTCACAGATTATTTTACTGCTTTCTTCTTATTATACTTGCATTTCAAATTACTATTGCTTTCCACTGTGATATGCTGTGTCTCATCAACTCATTACAGTAGATGATTGGCAAAAAATAAATCAGAGGTAAGTTTTCTCCAATATTTAATCTAAATTTTTCCACAATAACTTAATTACTATTTAATGTAATTAACTGATTCATGCTTCATCTTATTTTAGTATAGAATTCCTGAGTCTAACTACATTTATAACTGCTGTCCATCATCATCAAAGGAACCAAGTCAGTAGACCAATATATTGTATATGTGTCTTTATCTTATAAATTATTCAGCTTTCAACTGACCTTTTTCCTGAGTTTCCTTTGAGGAGTGGGACCTATGGCTATCAGCAGAGTTTATTCCCCTAATAAAATAAGTATTCTGATGTTCTTTTGGGAAAGCATAGGGGATATGCAGGAAAATAATAGCACAATTGTGTCCTGCTATATTAGTTAATAAAGGTCTGTAAAAAATGGCTCCCCAACAGCTGCTCAGCATGGAATCTGATACTAGCCTTTTGAATTTCTGGGCAATGCATAGGTTTTCCAAGTAAGAATTCGGTTAAAGAAATAGGATGCAAAAAAAATCTCTGTGATGAACACCAAGGGAACACCATCTATTTTCTCTATATTCCACATACATGGAATGCAAATGTATCCAGCATTTTGCACAAGCTTGCAAGCAATGCTTAAGAAAAATGCATTCTTCAAAACTGAAATGGGTTTTATCATTACCAGCCTCTGAATTCAGTTCATCCATATTTTGTACACTTACACACTCAGTTTATACGCTCATTTGTTTTTCGTGCCAGCATATGATAACTACAGTGATTGCCTGGAGGTAGGATAACACTAGATAAAGTCATACTTTATGGATAAATATATATACAAAGAAACAAATAGCAAGTTTTCCAACCTATCCGTCCTGCACAGCTGACTCTACTGTTACAGTTTAATGAAATGAAATTTCCTATTTATTTACAATTAACCAGTACTACCTTTCTGATTTCACAGTAAAAAGAATTCCAGTGCATCCAGGTCCAAAAAGATTCAGGCACTCATTCCTGCTCTGTGTAACTTCAGCAGCAAGAATAATATATGCATCATCTAATTTAACTGCAAATGACTCTTTTAGCATGAATTGTCTGTTTAAAGATAATGCACAACAGAACTCTTAGCTGCATCCCAGAAGTCATGCAGCACCAGGCAGATAAGATCACAGTGGTTACCAGGAGTAGCAAATGGGAAAAGCACTACAGGAAATGAACTCTTGTCAATAATCTCAAGAGAGTGCTATATTTAGGTCAATTGTACCTGAAATCGTTTGGTGGGGTAATTGCTCTTTGGTCCAGACTCTGCTCTCTGAGCCTGTCAGAGTGCTTGTAGGTCCACTGGATTGGATTCACCAATTTTCTTGCAGATTCATTTTCTAAAAGAAAAAAAAAACAAAAAATAAAATAATAATAATAATAAAAAACTTCACTAAAGGATAGCAAGCTTACCAGGAACAGCGAAAATCACTCAAGTGTTATTTTAGCTTTTAAAAATAGGCTTTCAATAAATGCATTTAATACAAAAACGTGTTCCAATATCCATCTGATTTCCTCAGTTTTCTAGAATAGAAATTTATTCAATTATTCAGACTTTTTATTTGGCCCTGCAAAGACTTTCCATATCTGTTAAATATCTAAGGTGATTTAGAGTGACCTTTTTCTTTTGCTGATCAGTTATTACTCAATGCAAAATCAGAATTGTTCTTAAATCCTATGATGCGTCCCAGTGCAGCATTATTCAGGCTTTAATTTGGGTTGACTCCTTGTCTGATAATACAGCTTATTGTTTAATAATTTAAGATGGTTTATGCATGTATTCAGAGGAATGTGATAAATCCAGTTTTAGGAATCCAATCTAATGAGCCACATACTGAACCTTTACAGCAGTTAGCTGGATTCATACAGGTATCAGAAAACAGCACCTAGTCCTTCTGTCTTACGATTTCTTAGAAGAAATATAATATTCTGCTTTGATAGCACAAAATCTCCAGCAGTACTATTCCTTCTTCACATTAAAGAGTCAGTATTAATAGGATGAATTTTAAAGTAAGGAAAAGCCTCCTCCAGCTTTTCAGCATGTGTTTACCTTCTACACAGACAGATACAGCATCATATTTGTAGTCATTACTCAGTGCTTGTGATTAGTGTCTACTGTAATTAAAGAAAATGTCATGATGTAACTACACTGTTGAAGAATAGAAATGTACTTTTTATTTAAAAAAAAAATTACAAAGGGAATAAGATACTCTGCTGAAAGCTGCAGTAGGTGCATCAGTTATTTTAGCTATTGTTTCTTGTGTAGAACTTCAAATTCAAAGATACTCATTAAAGTGAGTAGATGGCAATAACAGACGAAGTGTTAATGGGGCAGCAGTGGAGTGTGTCAGGAAAATGAAGAGACCCTGAGGGGCTCACCATGCTGTTTATGCTCAGCTAAATTCAGCAGCATTACCATAAATCCTCTAAAAGATACTGTACTCAATTTTTTATATGCTACTTTTCAGGCAAGGAAATATTCTATGAGATTAGAAAATGGGAAGAAAAATAAGATTAAAAACTATTTTCTATTAAACAGACCGTTTGCATGTAAATACACTATGCAGTATTCTATTATTACTTTTTTCAATTTTATAAAAACAAAGAGAGGGTCTTTTAATCTTCAAAATAATGTGTGAATCTAAGTGAAAATCTCTGAAACTGTACAGAGGATCAGAGCCTTTTAACAAAAGAATCATCATTTCTTTCATAAAATTCTTCTATAATTTAAGGATCAGGTTTCAACATCAATTTCTCACATACATAGTTCAACTGGCTAAAACACAATTATGCATAAACCCAATAACTTTTCACAAGAGTCCAAAATTCTTGATTTCTAGTTTGTTTGTTTATTCTAAGATGGTATTCTGAGGGAGTAAACTAATCTTAGGAAATAAACATAAACCATTAATTCCAATAATTTGCTGCTTAAAAAGAAATATCTTATATACAGTTCTGCATGCATCTTCATAGTGACCTTAATGTGCCTTTTCTCTTTGATCTTAGAAAAAAAACTTCTCCTGCGTAAGGATAGATGGATTTATTGTTAAGGAGAAAATGGCCATAACACACTGTGTAACTTCAATTATAAACTCAGCTGCAGGTAAGAAATAATTATTTACACAACAAAGGTACCAACAAAACTGTGAAATGCTTCATGTAGTCTATTTTTCTGTTTTTGTTTACACGGTATATTGATATTTATCATTTGGAAGTTGGGGGTAGCGCTGCAGAACGTACTCCGTGCCTGCGGCGCCTGGGTTTCAGCACCAAGGCCAGCGACCCTGGCCGCCGCCGCGGGCAGCCGGGGCAGGGCGCGCCCCACCACGCTCTAACGTGACCGTAAACTCTCCCTAATAACCAGAAACTTTCGTTTTTCAGAATGAAAAGATTTTATTTCTGGAGGTAGTGTAAATAAATGCATGTGCTCTGTATATCCTAATGTGCTGCTGAATTTAAAATATGTTTAAAAATTAAAATAATGGGGTTTTTCCTTTTTTCTCTCAATGACATCACGTTGAGGTCTACTTACAACTTTTGATTATTTGAAACAATGAGAATTAACAGATCTGAAAACGAATCAGTTGTTAAAATACGTGAAGACAGAGCTAAGGGGCTGACAATGCTGGCTTCCACTACACGCTCCTGACCCTCCATTTCGAATCTGAAAATCTGATATCCAGCAGCACTCTTGTGTTTACAGGGAATACTGTTTTGCATATACGAATCAAGTCTCCGCATGTGCAGCACCTATTCAGAGACCTGCCTCAATATCAGCTTGGCAAATGCACATGCAGCCACAGGCAACTTGCTTGCCCCTGAGAATACTGGAAAAATAAAGTCCCCACAGTCTTCCATTAAAATTCTGCTAATAATAAAAATGCTTTGTTTCAGGAACCCAAACAAAAAATTCAATTACCCTTGCAGAAATAGAAATATAGGGTACTTGTAAGAGGCTAATGTGGAGACTCTCCTTACTGCTTAGCACCTAAGAAAAGCATATTTAAAAGACAGATTAAATGACATGGCCTCTGAGATGCCCTAAGCGATGCACTTAATATGAGAATGACAAAAACACCTGGAATGGATACTTCATCCTTATGAGCAGTAGGTATTTTAGTAGCAGCCAAGAAAATTCCCACAAAAAGGTTAAATTCCGACTGAGAACCAGCAATTCCCACAAAGGGTCATAAAGAGCTCCCAGTTCTTATTATCCCTGAAGGTACAGAAGAAAAACTGGACCAGTAAAATAAAATCACAAGGAAATGTCCAGCTCTACCTCACTCTCATGTAAACACCGCCTGCCTTTAAGAGGTTGTGTACTTCCTCTAGTCTAACTGAGTATTTCAACAGTAGTGGTCACAGTAATTTAATTTGCTTTACTGTTTTTTAGGGAAAGATGAAATAATTATAACTACTTCCAATAGCTGGATAGTTTTAAAAAAGATTTAAAGAATTGATTTAATATTAATATTTATGAGATGTTTGTGATTATGGACAGATTTTAGCAGATGACAGTTTACGTAAATTTATAGACACTAAAGTMATGCTTCTGATTATTCAGAATAATGTATAAATAAAAATACAGTGGGCCTAGTCCTGCTTCTGCTGGCATTAGACAGACTTCTGCCACGCTTTTCAATGGAAACAGTATCATAAACCCAATCTCTAGAAACAAACATTAAGTCAAAGGTCATGAAATATAAAGACAAAAAATTAAGTTAAAAAACATCAGCTGAATAACAAATAAAATATTTTTTCAATCAGAATATGAAAATCTGAATCCAACTGTGAAAATGAAGAACTTAATATAAGGTTAAAAAACGTTTTCCCTATCATTACATATTTTGTGTATTACCTTCTTCCACGAACACATTTAAAACTACAAAGTGTAAACATTTGTAAGCCTTTACATTAACTTTTATGTAAATCCACCAATAGTCTTGGTGCCAATCCAGCTTTGAGATAAATGTTTCCTAGACTTATAAAACACAAAAAAGGATGATTAAGAAAAAGTGGTCTGAAATATAAAAATATAGCAGAGTGAATGCCCTTCATCAGAGGAAGAAGATATCCAAAGTTCACATTTAGTGCTCTCAGAAAATTTAAGAATATCAGCACTGAAAGCAGACAGTCCATGAGCATCCTCGTTAATACTGGATGTCATGTTTTCTGATGTCAAGTGTAGCTTAGGTAGGATTAATGGTTCAAAGAATCAGTTGCTGCCAAACAAGGATTTAAAACTAATGAGGAAAATACACAACTGGCACTGAGGGGAGTTTTTGGAAAGGCTGCATGCATTCCTCAAACAGTGGATAAATAGTTACCTCCTGACTGTGAGGCACGCTGGAGAAAGTGGGAAACAGTACACTAAAACCCAAGTGAAAAACCTGTGGACTTTCCTGATTGCAGAAAGCAATGAGGATGGTGAAAACACAAGGAAAATCTTTGCAGTGTTACTTGTGGCTCTTCCAAAGTGAGCAGTATGTCCAGTGCCAGGACAATATGAAATCTGAATATTGCCTTAAGTAGGAGGATGGCACCCCAACAGGACTGGATGAGTCAGAATGTTGTCCTTTATCCCACATCTACAACCCTACTACAAAGCAAATTATGTTAGGAGAAAGGCTGTTACATTAAAAGCATGGAGGCATTTCAAAAATCAACAAATACCTTTTTGTGTTCAGATTCACCTCCTCAACACAGTGTTACCCAGAGAGCCAGAACATAAGAAAATGAGGCAGGTAATCAAAGCAACTTGCCAATGTTTAAACTAAGTGTAGGGCAGAGAACTGATTTGCCTTTCTAGATCTTTCCTGCTGTTTTCTGAAGCAAACCAGAGGTAGTGATGGCATCTTAAGAAATACAAATAACTAGACAAATGGAAGTGTAAAATAAATAGCACTAACCTACAGATTATAGAGCTAGACACTGCAGACTATGAACTATATGCAGCAAGAGTTATTAGCAGATTTAGTTTTACCCTCCTACACTGACAACTGTCGGAGAAGAATTTTATTATAAGTGAATGTGGCAAAGTGTCATGTGTTACTGATGTGCCTACAATGCCAGATTTTCGGCAGAGCTGTTTACAGAGTCTACTGTGCACCAAGGTCGGAACTATCTAATGACTACAGGTGAAAGTGCCGAGCACCTACTGACTCCTCTGTGGACTATGGCCCAGTTTTGCCATCTGTTGTGACAAGTTAAATTTTTATTCTCTCTCCTTTAATCCTTAACTGAAGTTATTTAACAGCAGGACCATCTTTTGAACAAAATGAAAGTAAAAGTGCAATACCCAGCATACTATAACATAAAGAAGCATAGAAGTACGCTTCTCAGTAGAACAAAAAGAAAGTCATAGAGCCTGGTCCAGGAAACACACTACATTCGCACATCGGATCCATTTCCTGTGTCTCAGTTTGATGGTGACTTAAAAGGTCCTATGATGTACCTGAGCCATGTTTAAAAAAAATTGACACACGTCTTTAAAGCCTAATGAGCAAAGATGCATATACATTAGAAGAGACAGATAGGTAGATAGTTATTGATCTTCTTTATCTTTTATCCACCTATCTACTTATAAATGGGAAAGGAGGAAGGGCACATAGAAGCCTTACCGCTATTTTCCCATGCGCAAACAAGCTTGATTGAACAGTGATTTTTTCCATACGTTACTCTGCTGAAATCTGCTTTACTGTTGTCAGAACAGAAGAGAGACATGTATGGAGAGATCCTCTTTCATTGTCATACCCTGTCACCCCAACAGCTGTCACTCTGAAGCTGCAAGTTCTTACGTCCCTTGACCATGACAAATTGATATATTCCAGTTGATTCCTCTTTAAAATAGTAACTTATATGAAGATACTTAGTGTTAAGATTCTCAGAAACAATAGATAAACTATGTGTAACTGAATTAAATGCAAAAGAAAGTCTATGTTAGTGCAATACTGATTTCAAAAAAATGAATGTGGAAATGAAAGCATTGAGTTTGTTTTGTGGTAAGTCATATTGCAAGTAAGTGTATTAGTAGCAAATATAAGAGCAATATTCTTTTTAGCATGTTTATAGTACATTATACAAGCTAATGCTAAAATACTACTCTGGACCTGAAAATTACCATTATGTATACTCATTTGCAATGATTTACATTACAGAAAGTATTGYTGTGAATGAAACTTACTGTTCATTTGTACACTACTCACAAAGATTTCTTTGAAATACAAATAATTGATCTTTTAGTGACACTTAACAAAAAAGAAAAGTGTAAATAATGTTTACAAACTGGTCTATACTTACAATTATATTTAGAGGAAGATAGATCCCAAAATGAAAACTGATGTTTACTACCAGTTATTTGTTGCCCTTCAATTATTTTGTCGTTTCAAAGACAGCCAAATCAAAAACTAAAACAATATGCGATCACTCACACACTAAGAATAACTGTGTATAAGTGTAAACAGAAAGGGTAACTCTCCTCCAAGGCTGACATTTGTCTGCATGAACAATTGGAAAATACTTGAGAAAAATGAATACGGTCCTACTGATCAGATTTCTTTGCAAATGATTTGTGAACAGATTAGAGCACTAAATTAATCCCAAATTGCATTTATAGTAAAAATGCAGCCATGGCTGTTACTCTCTTATGTTAAAGCATTTTATGGTTTCAGGCTATTTCTCAGGTGACATTAGCTCAGAAACCCACTCTTCTTTCCTTCCCATATTTCACTAGTACTGTCAGGCAAGAGAACAGTAACACTACTTAAAGCAGTGCCTCAAATGCAAAGCTGGGGTACACCACAGTTAGCTGGAGATAGACAACTGCTACGAAACAACCCAACACAAAACCCTAACAGCAAATAAATAGGAAAGCAAAATATGCTTACGAACATATGTGTTAGGAGGACAAAGCCTTGGTGTCCTCTGATGCAGGTATAGGAGACCTCAAATGGGTCATGGGGTATTTGTAGGGTGAGTTCCTACAACACACTGATTTCTAATAGTGTCAAAAGTAGAAAACTAAGGTGGGCTGATGTATCAGCTACAATGTGAACTTCATATCAAAGAGCTGTACTGGCATATTTGTGGAGTAAATGTAGAGCATTCTTGAATGGAAGAATAATCTGCAGATGCAGATACACAGACAGGTGTACAACTTGTCCCCAAAGGTACAAAAAATATATCATTAATAAAATAAGATATGTTTAGAATCCATTATCTAATACACTACAGCGTGCTTCACCCCTGTGCTGCTTAATTTGTATCAAAAGAGAAAGCAAAAATGCTTGACTAGCAGGTAGAACAGGTGTTGAATAAATAACTTATGGATTAACAGATACTGCAAAGTAAGACAAGCTTAAGTTCCCTTTAGATTCAAAAAGATTTGTAATAAGGCCATAACAGATAGAGGTGCTGGCTTACAAGAAGGTGTAACAAAGAACACAGGAATATTCCCATTTATAAATGAATGGAGGAAACTTCTGACCTTTCATCACCTCCCTTGATAGAAGAGCTACTCACATACACTCATCCTAGTGTCCAAGAACTTTGGGTTTCTCAGTGGAAACAAGTAATTGTTGATGACTGACTGCACTGGCTGGAAAATTGTAATACAGGAGGAGGTAACGCAACATGCTGGGTGGTGCCAGAGAATATAATGGCCTTTACAATGGGCACAGAAGCAGCAGAGTCAGGTAAGACACTCTTCCTTTTACTGTAAAATTGTTCAAGACTTAAAAAAAAAGAGAGAGAAAAAAAAATATTTCAAAATAGTCAACGGTCTCATGCAATAGCCTGAGCCGTGCGTGATACACAGTCAGCTCCCTGTCACATGCCAAAAAGTCATCTCATGACGAGTCTAAAAATACAGCACAAGATGGACATCCTCTTTCCCCTGGATGTGAAGGGTAGAAGGGAATAGAAAAGACAGGTGAAATTAAGAGCCAGTGCTGAGAAGATGTTGAAGACCACATGTTTGTACTGTCAAGCAAAAGACACAAAGCAAAGTAAGGAGACAAGCAAGAGGGAGAGATGAGGGAGGAGAACAAGATGTCTGAGTGTTGGGTCACTGAGGCAAACGGGAGAAGTTTGAGGAAAAGATGACAGAAAAGCCAGCATGAATGGGTGTTAGAGAAAAAGCAGATCTTATTAACATTCTCGTTGAGAAAGCTAATGAGATATGTGTATAAAAGGTGAAGGTTACAAATAGGGTAAGAGAAGGATTATTAAAGTGAGCTGAAGCTTTCAAATAAGTACCAGAGGTAGTGGCAAGAAGGTCCTAGGAATGCCAGTTGAACATTTTTCATGACTTGCAATATTTTAACTTTTACAATAAAGCATTAAGGTGATTCTCAATATCGCAGCTGCTGTGTTAGATGCCAATACTATCCAAAAATGGCCTACATAATGTAATATTTGATCCCCATGTCCAGTATGTCTTGGACCATCACCATAATTAAGGTAATGGTATCAGGCAGTTTCTTCTCTTCACCTCAGCAAGTTTCAAAAGCTTCTATTCACTGCCACATTTCACTGTTATAGTCCGGTGGCTGTTGTTTTCACTCCTTTCTTCATAGTTTACTGTTTTGCAACAGATTTGCAAAATAGTTAAAATTCTTCAGGATTTTCTCAGCATGATCTACTTTGATCCAGGTGTCATTCCCACAAAGGAAATAATTTTGTAAGTCAAAGATCCTGACTAAGCTTTTTCTACTACAAGTTCTGGACAGGTATGGGTTGTTTTGTTACAGGCACTGTGAAAGATAACGGCAGGTTCCCCTCTTGGGGCTCAGTTGCCACTCAAATCTCAATGTAAGAGAGGGACTGTTGCAAGAGGAACACACTGAGAGCAGGAATGCACCTCAAAAGGCTGCCATAATGTACATGGGTCCCTAACGTTTCTGCAAGAGGAGTATCAGCAAGTCCAAAGGTATCCGGCTGCACCTCAGCTTTCTAGTAGTAACTGTAAGAGATGCAATGAAGAACTACAGACTTTTGCCTCCAACTCTTGAGTCTTAGACCTAGAGTGTGATTATGTTCATGGCTTCAAAAGACAAGTGACTCTATGAAACCCAAATTCTCAAAAGTTTTTAATTGCCTAAGAACTTTTGAGGATCTGAACCCAAATGTGTTAAGTGAGTCCCCAAGGAACACTTAAGATTAAGAGCAGAATTTAACACTGGTATTGGAAGTATATTAGATCTACTACATATGACTAAAACCAAGATGTATTTACAACAGGTTCCATCTTGTTCCCATTCAAGTCAACAGAAAAAAAAACCCTACTTTTTGTAAATGACAGCAGCATAACATCCATAAATTTAGATAAGACACTCTGAAAGTCTCCCCTTGTGCTACCCAATTACCTGAGGACTATACTATAAATTAAAACAACTGTCAGCAGTTTAGATCGATTCTCCTCTTGTTGCCATTTATTAGTATTGATATAGAGATCTATTACTGAAATGAGGATAAGCTAGGCCYTAAAACAACAGGCAGTTTAACATCATCAGCTTAGACCTCAGATTTTTTTCTGTGTATTTTAAATAATCAGCACTACTCTGAATCAAACATTTATTGCAGAAACTCAAAGGACTTCTCACCTAACTTTTCCTAGGAGTTAATCAATGAGCCTAATTAAAAAAACCTGCAACCTTCAATCATTCAATTGCTCAGGACTTTCAGTAATACCAAATGCAAGGAGAAAAGGTTGTCTACTTGCCATGATTGAGAAGCTTCAAGAAATATTAAAAACTAAGTGCAGATATTTTGGCTTGCCAGACAGACAGCAGTGTAAGAATATGTCTGAGTCACAGCAGCTATGAATCTTCACATGCAAAGTCTGTGACAGCCTAAACAGTTGTGATTAGAAAAGGTCAGTAGAATTCCATAAATGTTTCTGTTGGTTCAGGTGCTGCGAAAGATACAACCACAGCAAGAACCTACAGGTAGTCATCCAAGCACTAGTATGTTATGAGAGCGAAGAGAAGCACCAGGGGCTCAGACACACACATAATGAATACGAGACAGGCACAAAGACTGTCAGATGGAGAGGAAAAGGCAGAAGTACTAAGGCAGAGGGAAGGAAAGATTATGCGTATCATGGCATATGTTACCTATAATGCAAAATTTCAGGATGCAATTCTTATTTACAACACACAAAACATGCTTCATTGAAATTTGTGAACTTGTCAATATAAAAGTCATTAATGTTTTCTTTCTAAAGATCTGATTTACAATTGCTGAAGTATATTTCCATTGTAGAAGCCTTTGTGACTATTTTAAATGTACATTCATTTTCATTTAAAATAAACAAAATATGCTGTAATGCAAAAAGGTTGAGAAAATAAGAGATTTAAATAAAACCCAAGCATACATTTTCATCAATAAGTATCATGAAACAGCTGACAATTTTTAAATAGTTGAAAGGTTAGGGAAATGTAAAAATATGAATGGAAATGAGGAAACAATTTTCCATCTCCTTTCCCGAGACTCCTATTCAAGCAAACAAAAAATTACAAGAAAACATGCAAAGAAAAAAAAATTGCATTAATGAACTTCAATAACTGTACTTAATCACAAAATCTAGTCAGGAATAGGCTGCTACCATAAGGTAAGACAGGTTGCAGACAGTAGTCCTTTATGTACAAGCAAATGTCAAAAGAAAAGCTCTGATATTTGGTTGTGGGCTCCCACTTTTCACATAGGCATTTCCTAAATCCATGTTTGATGAGCTTCTCCAGCTATAAATTCTGTAAATTCCCTCTGGAGCAGTGCAGAGTGTGCTTCATGAAAATGTCATCTGCCAGCGCTGCAATTACTCACACTCCAGCAATCATGTGCACAATACAGAATGGGTCGAATTCAGGTGAGAACGAGAACCAGCAATCAAGCCTCTGGAATTAAGAACAAAGCCATTTTCTTTCATTTGCCATCAACACAACCATCAAGGCCTTAATTACAAGGCAAGTGTCAAGCCTGGCTGCTGAAAGGCTTATTATTATACAGCTCAGCTTCAAATCAGTTTTGTATTGATGAACTGCAAAAATGAGGAAGCCAGCTTAGCCCCACAAGAAAAGAAACAGGGACTAACTGATTATGTGATTGGCAGGAAAAACCAAGGACATTTAAAAATAAATTTTTAGACAGTAAAAGAATTAGCGAACAGCACACCTAAAACCTTTCTATAAACATATTTTCTATCTCAATAGCAAATCTGGGTGGTCTGATAATTCAAAGGACACTTTCTTTAGTTGAGATCATTGTAGTATCCACAAGACACTGCAAAGACTCTCTTTAGGTCATGCATTCTCTTTTTCAAACAGTAATGCATGCCTGTGAGTGTTCTCATTGCCCCCTTATATCTAATTGCATGTCTATACCTTGAACATGGAGATACTAAGTGAATTGCACATGTATTCACCAGCCCTTGCCCAACAATTACCTATTCACGTTAGATTAGTTGTCGTCATGTTGAACAGCAGATGAGAAATCATCATTTAGTAAGCAACAGATTTATTTATGTTGATTCAATTGAATTATCAGTAAGTTCCACATCATAACTAAAAGCCAAATGTCCTCTCTTTTACCATTTTCTGTATAGGACTTTTAAGCATGAGAAATAATGAATGAACAGTTAGAACAAGGCCTGAATTTGGAACTGGCTGTTGATACAATATTACTGTTATCATAAGTGTTAAATCTTTTTTTGTCTTTCGGTTTTTTAAACCCATATTCTGACTTAGCCTTTACATGTCTTATGTGACTGGAGAAATACGCGCTTAGCTCATTGGTCTGCCTTTTTGATATCTAAGATGAATAGGCACATGTATAGCAGGTAGGAAACTATTTAGGTCAATGAACATTTTACCATCAATTTTATTAATTTTACCTAAACCAGTGACAGTCCATAGCTCTTTCTTTACCCATTGCTGCATCCAGTATATATACAACACCAATACATTTTTCCTCTTGCAACACCACATCCTGAAAATTTCAATGGCTCATGCTTCAGCAGGATATTAAAGAATTTGAAATCAATGGCATGAGAAAATAAACATTAACACAAAAAAGATGAGGGGACATGACAGCGACAGCCGCATCTCTATTTTGTCATTCACTTTCATTGGTTATAAGCTGGATTTATTTCCATGGGATATATAGATATTATATACAATACACACAAAAATCAAATACTCAAAAGTTAGGAAATAACAGAAAGATAATACCTGCCAAAAAATATCCAATATATTTTACAGGGGAAAAAAAGAAATTAAAAAAAAAATCCATATTAAAAATTGATGGAGATTTTTGGTTTTAAGGGGGAAAAAAAGTAGTCAGGCTTCCAGGCCATGTATTTGAAACATATTCAGGTAATGTCAATGGAGGTTAGGCAATTTTACTGTGTCTGTTTCTACTTGTTTAGACACCCAATCATTTTTTAACTTTTTTTTTTCAGTTTCCACTGAAAGACAAAGCACCTGTATGACTAATTCTGTTTTGCCATTGAAATACTCTAGATATAGGAATAGTGTAGAAAACTCTTATAAAAGCTGTATTAGTTTCAATTTTCCTCAGTATTATTTTTATTATTTGTACTTATATAACTCCTTCCTTCCACAGAATTTTAAAAGTCCACCTGATTGATTTCAAGTGCCATCCCTTTCATTTAGGAAGAAGTCTCCGCCTCTTCGTAGCTCAATTTAGGGTTCTAAATCATAAGATATACTATTGTACCCCAAATACGCATACAAGTGACACTTTCTTTTCTTAGTTTTTTCTTATTTAGAAATAGCCAGCAGAACAATGCATTAGTTCCTCAGTGTCAAAAAAGTAAAGAAACTTTTAAACCTGCATTCTGTTGAGTGAACCTTAATACAGAGAATAGCCAAGTATCATGGATTGTATATATACAACAATATGCTGAAAGCATTATGAAATGTACATAAATTGGAAGACTACTGAAAAATGTCATTCCCATATATTGTTAAAAAACCATGCTTGAGTATCCAGATCAGAAGACTGATGCATTATGTCTGAAATCTAAAAGTGAAAAATATTTAAACAATTGTTAGGGGTAGCATTGGTAGGTATGTGAAGAACATTGAGGTGCCTAAAGACAAAGATAAATGGAACTGGTACCAGTGGCTTATCAGAAGTTTACTGGCATAGTTTGATGTTCTTGACGTGGTTAGACTGCAGTAGCTTAAATCCTTGGTTTGGTAAGGGCAGAAAGAAGGCACTTCAGCAAAAAGACATAAACAACATTTGTTGTCTGGAAAGAGAGCTGTGTCAGATGTTCTATATACTCAGACACCCAGCTACCTTACGGCAGAATCGAATAGGTTCTAAGAATAAAATGAAAAGTAAAACGGATACTGGCGACAGATCCTTCTGTGGAACCAATCTCCGAACGTCCTTTCAAAGCAAACAATATTCATAATAATGCAGATTAATTACAGGAATAAGTTAATATTTTTCTAAAGTAAACCGTTTAAGAAAGCAAACTAAAATTTTCAGATGTAGACAAATGATTTAGGAGCCTACATTTTTTTCTTCAAATTAACTTAAGGTCTTACAAAGAGCAGGGCAGAATACATCCATACACTGAATTGCTGTGATTTCAGAAATATTCCTGTTTTGAGAGACTAAGATGAGAGGACAGTAAGAAAATAAAGGAGCAACATAAAAAATTAATGTAATAGTGTAACTAACATTCTCATATATTTACTATCATATACCTTTCTTTTCTCTACAGATGTGTCCCCTCATTTCAGAGCTCCTATTTTCTCCCTCTTTATCCTCAACAAACAAGAGCGGCGTTTTCTTCAGAAGTAATAGTCTTCTGCTCTGTGCATGTGTCTCATTGTACATGAGACAATTGCTTTCTTCAAGTTTATTTATAAATTTATTTATATTCCATGCAATTTTGGAGATTCTTCATATATTTACAGTTAGGTATGTGTCTAAGAACCTTGCTTAGCTTGACAGAACAAGTGCAAGACCCTAATGACTACCTTCTGAACTCTGCCAGTACAATACTAGTTCTCTCTGACATCCAACATACAAGAGATTCTTTCAAATAACGTTACCTAAATACTGCCTGGTAAAATTGAATTACCACCGTTTGAAAGCAAGTAAACAGAATTAGTTCTCCAGCTACACAGTATAGTTGAAGAACAACAAACAAAACAAACAAACCAAATCTTATTTTAAAAAAATTTAGTACCTTTCATATGAATCAACATATTTTTAAACTTAGAAATAACCAGGCATACTTGGGGTGGGAAGGGAAAGGGAAATCTTTTCTATGTAATTTGAGGATACCACCTACAAAAAATCAAACAGAATACTGCTTGCCCACATTAAAATTGCCACTATGGCAGAAAAAAAAATGTTTACATTGAAAAGGACAGTTGCTGTTCTAAAAATAATTTTTGTGAAAGTGTTGTTTATAATTATTGCAACATTGTATTCCTACAGTTAGGACTGCACCAACATCCACTTGGCAGGCAGCAGGAAATCATACTGAATACAAAGGAACTGCAAGCCAACACCTCATGAGCAAACGGCTGCATAAACTTGAGTGAGCTATTGACATTTCTAAACTTGAGTTTTATCATGTACCTGAATAAAGGAAAACATGTTTTTTTTAAACTTACACAGAAAGTCACTTGAAAATGCAAAAAAAAAGGAGGATTAACTCTTACTCTTAATTGTTTCTCAAAGTTTCCAAAAGAGTCTATGAGATTTTTGGAGTCCACAAAGAAGATGGACTCAGGATGAGTTGTTTGAAGGCCTTAACACAGATTTAATTCTAAAACCTCGTGATTATTATATGTGGCTTGCGACTGAGTGCCTCAGTTCTGCGTATTCAGCCAAAAATGTTATTGAGTTCCTGAGACAACTATGGTGGGCTGCTACCATTTAAAAGACACATACTTTTATAATTTCTTATGGTGGACATCAAAGGTTACCCATCACTTTGCATACTCTTGGTCATTCTGTGCCCTCTAGTTGTTAGAAATAAATGGACAGCAAAGATTCATCTAAATAGGATCTTCTGGAGAAGATCCTGATCCATCACTTAGTGAATGGCATTACCTAGATGGGGCAATGCTATCACTTCAGAGAAATTTTAAGGTATAAATTCAGCAAAGTGACTGAGATGATACTCAAGTTTCTAAATTATCCACCAGACGAATTCAGTCAAATTTCTTTCATAAATTTTTATAAGGATTTTATGGCCCAATTACTTCTTTACATGACAGAGCTCAGAAGGAGTTCTCATTCCAAAGGTCATAATTTCAGTGTGTAATTACTGCATGGACCGGAAAGGTGTCTATCAGATAGAGGTTTTTATATAAGTTTTGGATTGGTCAAGGTTATTTCTTTCCATTTTTTCTGGACCAATTTCATATTTTGAAGTAGTTAATGAAAGTTTTACCATTTACCTCAGTATCTACAAGACTTGGATTTCTCTTTATAAAAAGTCTGAAATGTAAAGCAAAATACATCTGCATCTTTTTCTCTACTCTCACTCTTAAATGCTGCAAATTAAGGATAGAGCACCCATCACATCTTAAAATAAGACAACATTTTAGGTCTTTCTTTGATCTGAGTATCACAACACAGTGTATAGTAATTTAACATACTCAGTTATTTAAAAACTGATAATAATAAACAATAACTGCAGAGCAGGAKAAGAAAGAAACAGTGATATACCTTTTGAGCAGGTCATACTAGATGAACTTTGATAGGTTCAGTGGGACTAAGTAAAACTAATGTCCCAGAGAACAAAGACTGATGTGACTGTAACTAAGTAAGTTCTTTTTTCTGCAGCCTTTTCTCTCATCTCATGCCATCTTTGTTTTCATACTTTTACAGATAGACAACAGGAAAGAATCTGAAAACCTGCAAAGGCTGAAAAACTTCAAAGATCATTATTTGTGCCCTCTAATAGTGGAAGATAATGCAAACTAAATACTAAGCCATAACTTGATATGGACATAAAGTAAGCATTTTCCCTCGTGTTGTCTGAAATCAATATTGGCCAATGTCCCAGCTTTCCAAATCTATTACTTCATAGGTTAGTATCGTCTATTGATGTTGCATATATCTTTCTTCTTTATTAAATCATTCTCTTGACTCAGAGATCTGCATAAACAGAGCTGCACAGAAAAAAAAGCATATGAGTTCACGTGAAGTGCAACGTAATAGGTTCACATTTATGTACACGATCAAACAACAGAACATAGGCAAGTTTCAGGCTTTGTTTCTGAAGGGAATGTCTTTCTTAGACTTCCATTTTACATTATTGGAGGTAGAATCACTATTATGCTAACCTAAGGCATATAATTTCATATTAATTCCAGCTATACACATACATTTTCACCTTTGTACTTCTGGAAAAATAACAACTTCTTTTGCCATTGCTGTTTTTCAGGAATACCCATTCTTGTATCTTTTTTTCTATAGAAAGTAACATGCTCCTAATTGTAAAAGCATTTTCAGTGTAAGCTACCTCTTACCAACAGAGTCCATCCTTACTATTGTTCAATCTTTTATTCTTCACCCTCTACAAGGTACAAAAAGATTTGACTGGAAAAAGTAACAAAAAGATAATTGGTTTTGACATCATTATGATTATGGCATTATTTCTTGAATAGGAAAATCCCACAATCTATGTTTAAAATAGTCAAACTTGGGATAAATCCAATGGATTTAGGAATTTCTTGGCCCCTCATCTCTGAAAGCTTCTTTTTCCTTGATCTCTCCTGTTTGATTCCTGGGTCTGTCAAGTTGCACTGTTCCAGAACAGTGGCAGTTTTGACAGCACGTGACTGGAGACAGGAGAGACGACATATAGATCAAATTGCACATTAGCATTAAAGTCAGGAACTGGCAGCACAAGTGGACTTTCAGAGAGTAGAAGGCAATGGGACACTAGGAAGTGTGCTTATAGTAGGCCTCACCAGAAAGGTGCTACTCTCTGTGTACAGTATAGTCTTTCAATTACTCATATCATAATCCTCAAAGACAGAAAATTCTGGTAATCCATTATTAGGATGACGCACACAACTGGTCTAATCTCTATCCAAAAAGAAACAGCAAAAGGGCAAACATTTTCTAATCAGCAGGAAGCAGAGAAACACATTTTCTTTACTTATAGAACAAAATTTTGTAAAAATAGAATACAACTAGATTGTTTTGATGGAAAGGAAGCAAGTGTCTTCAATACATAGGAATTACGAGTACCTCTGTCTGCACAGAGGAATTCTCTCTTTGACTTTACCATGGTAAATTTAACTTTGTTGTGCTTCATCCAATTGCTGAACTCTTGCTAGCAGAACTGACAAAAGAATGAGAAAGTCTCCCATAATGTATACTGATCAGCGGGTTTTCTGGAGACAATCTGATGACTCTTGCCAGATGAGGTACCACCAAATATCACAAGATGTTTTCTTGCTAAGAAGACTGGTATAAGAGGGCAAAGGGGTCCAGGAAAGCTGGACGATCTTCAGGAAGGAAGTCTTAAAGGCACATGAGCAGGCTGTCCCCATGTGCTGTAAGAAGAACAGGCAGGGAAGACGACCGGCCTGGCTGAACAGGGAGCTCTTGCTGGGACTCAGGAAAAAAAGGAGAGTTTACCACTTGTGGAAGAAGGGGCAGGCAACTCAAGAAGCGTACAGGGATCTCGTCAGGTCGTGCAGAGAGGAAATCAGAAAGGCAAAAGCCCAGCTAGAATGCAATCTGGCCACTGTCGTTAGAGACAACAAAAAATGTTTTTACAAATACATTAACGACAAAAAGAGAGCCAA